>ONZH01004333.1:0-100990 GCA_900303285.1 Rhinella marina
GTTCAGCGCGGATGGGGTGGAGAGGAGGCGGAAGAGAAGAGGAGGAAATGGCAAGTGATCCTTCTGGTGGGGGGCAGTGAGGTATGCCTATTCAGAGTCTGGCACACAGGCTGACTTCATGCTGGCTGCTTTTTCCGACACACGTGTTGTCCGGATAGTGGAGAACAAACTGTACTGGGTTTCGCACTCCTGGACCCCCGGTAAAGAGATAACGTCTCCTCTTTTATTCCGGTAGGAAGGAAAATCGATTGCTGGAATACCAGAGGGAAACTCGTGCAGAAACATGATGGAGATTTTCCCACCCACCATCGCTGGCGGCAGAGAGGAGAGGGTCTCCCAGAGTCCCACAACATCTATCAGGCCCACAGCCACCAGGGGAACACTCTCCAAGGTGTGGGACACGTTCATGGCACCCCCTCGTGCAACTTCCATCACTGCGGGGCCCGCTATCAGCAGGAGGGACAAGTATCGGCGGATGTTGCGGGAGTACCTGGCAGACCGTAACCTGTCCTCCCTCGGCGTCCTACACTTACTGGGTCTCCAAGTTGGACACGTGGCTGGAACTGTCCCTGTACGCCTTGGAGGTGCTTGCCTGCCCTGCCGCCAGCGTGCTTCAGAAAGGGTGTTCAGCGCAGCCGGGGGCATTATAACGATAAGCGCAGCCGCCTGTCAACCGACAGTGCCGACAGGCTGACGCTAATCAAAATGAACAGCAAGTGGATTGACCCGGACTTTGCTTCTCCAACCGTGGAAAGCAGCCAAAAGTGAAGTGCCATCTATATGAAGTGCCATTTCCTCCTCCCTCCACCTCCTCCTCCTCCTCCTTAACCGCCGTAGAATTGCTCCGTAAATAAGAAAAATTTTATATATTATGGCTCACCTCTTGGGCCTCCACAAAATGTTTAAGAGGTGTCACCTCTTGGGCCTCCACATAATTTTTAAGAGGTCTCACCTCTTGGGCCTCCACAAAATGTTTAAGAGGTGTCACCTCTTGGGCCTCCACAAAATTTTAAGAGGTCTCACCTCTGGGGCCTCCACAAAATGTTTAACAGGTCTCACCTCTCCCCCACAAAATGTTTAAGAGGTGTCACCTCTTGGGCCTCCACAAAATTTTTAAGAAGGTCTCACCTCTTGGGCCTCCACAAAATTTTTACGAGGTCTCACCTCTTGGGCCTGCACAAAAATGTTTAAGAGGTCTCACCTCTTGGGCCTCCACATAATTTTTAAGAGGTCTCACCTCTTGGGCCTCCACATAATTTTTAAACACGTCTCACCTCTTGGGCCTCCACATAATTTTTAATACGTCTCACCTATTGGGCCTCCACAAAATGTTTAAGAGGTCTCACCTCTTGGGCCTTCCAGCATAATTTTTAAGAGGTCTCACCTCTTGGGCCTCCACATAATTTTAACACGTCTCACCTCTTGGGCCTTCACATAATTTTTAACACGTCTCACCTCTTGGGCCTCCACATAATTTTTAATACGTCTCACCTCTTGGGCCTCCACAAAATGTTTAAGAGGTCTCACCCTCTTGGGCCTCCACAAAATGTTTAAGAGATGTCACCTCTTGGGCCTCCACATAATTTTTAAGAGGTCTCACCTCTTGGGCCTCCACAAAAATGTTTTAAGAGGTCTCACCTCTTGGACCTCCACAAAATTTTATCAAGGTCTCACCTCTTGGGCCTCCACAAAATTTTATCAGGTCTCACCTCTTGGGCCTCCACAAAATTTTATCAAGGTCTCACCTCTTGGGCCTCCACAAATTTTTTATCTCACTCTTGTCCACAAAATTTTAACAGGTCTCACCTCTTGGGCCTCCACAAATTTTATCAAGGTCTCACCTCTTGGGCCTCCACAAAATTTTTAACAGGTCTCACCTCTTGGGCCTCCACAAAATTTTAAATCAAAGGTCTCACCTCTTGGGCCTCCACAAATTTTTATCAGGTCTCACCTCTTGGGCCTCCACAAAATTTTTAACAGGTCTCTCACTCTTGGGCCTCCACATAATTTTTATCAAGGTCTCACCTCTTGGGCCTCCACAAAATTTTTAAACAGGTCTCACCTCTTGGGCCTCCACAAATTTATCAAGGTCTCACCTCTTGGGCCTCCACAAAATTTTAACAGGTCTCAGCCTCTTGGGCACTCCACAAAATTTTATCAAGGTCTCGACCTCTTGGGCCTCCACAAAAAATTTTAGAGTCAAGGTCTCACCTCTTGGGCCTAAACTAAAATTTTTAACCAGGGTCTCACCCTCTATGGGCCTCCAACAAAAGTTTCCATGAGGCCTCTGGCCAGCACCGACGGCCTTCCTGCCCTTTTGCGGTACCTACGCATGCCCTCAACATCCCCCCACTGCTTTACCTGCTAGACCATGACACTGGGCCAGGTCGGGTCACTGACATCTCAAGCGCCAACAATTTGGGCATTTTAGGCTTCTGCATGTGTTTGAGTTGTTTTTACATTTTAAAGAAGACATGTCTGACCACATCTCACACACACACACACAATGACAATTAGGGGTGGGGTCTATTTGCTTTCCCCTTTGCCTATGCCATCTGTGGTTGTCATAGGCAAACGTAATTTTAAGGGGTGCAGAATTTCATCTTCTTTTTTGTCTAGTTTGGCTTGGGGTCCCTGGCAATGTAGAGGAAAGAAGGTTTCCTTGTATGGTCTCACTTTACAGAGAGGTTATATTGTCTTTGGAGTGTATTGTTGAGAGGCTGTGATAGTGGCGTAATAGTGCGACTTGGGCGCGTTATATGCACCCAGACATGCTTCCCCTGCTGTCCCAGTTGCATTCCAGCAGTGTTGGCATCCTTTTCTGAGGATTCAGGGTGGACTTGGTGACCTCCAAGTGGTCGAATTGAGATTTCCAAGTGGCGAGCATTTTTTTCCCATAGACTATAATGGGATTCGATAGTCGGTCGAATAGTCGAATTTCGCGGTCTATTCGAATCGAATTTCGAACTTTCGAATATTTCACTACTCGCTCATCTCTAATCAGGATGCATCCGTTCAGTTAAGATGCGGTTGTGTGAAATCAAAACTGAAAAAAATGGATCAGGCACTAAATACATTGAAAGTCAATGGGTGACTGATCCATTTAGTCTCCTAAAAAAACGGATCAGTCACCATTGACTTACATTAGTTTCAGTGACGGATCCGTTTTTTTCCATTTTTATGACTGGACACAAAATTACAGCTTGCTACAGTTTTGTGTCCGGTCACAAAACTGAAAGCTACCGGAACTGAAGACATCCTGATGAATCCTGAACGGATCTCTTTCCATTCAGAATGCATGGGGACAAAACGGAACCGTTTTTTTCCGGTATTGAGATCCTCTGCCAGATCTCAATACCGGAAAACCACAACGCAAGTGTGAAAGTAGCCTAAGTCTTGTTTGCTGGAGAGACCACCAGTGTGTTATGGAGAGTTTTTGCATTGTGGTTTCTATAATGGGAAACGTATTTAAAGAGGTTGTCTGGGTTCAGAGCTGAACCTGAACACATCCCCATTTTTACCCAGGCAGCCCTCTGATATGAGCATCAGAGCTGTTTGTTTATATTTTTTACACTGCTAGGTGGAGGCTTTCGCATAGCAATGTTTCCAGTGATTTCACTGGCACTGATGGGTGTGCTTTAGCGCTGCACTAGCTGTTTTACAGGCTAGAACAGCACTAAAGCCCACCCATTAGTGCCGGGGACTTTACTGGACTTCATGTTAGGCAACAGCCTCCACTCAGCTTTACCCATAGAGGGCCTGTTATGTCATCGAATTTCCAAAAAAAAGCCTTTTTTATTGTGTGATTCAGCTCAAGGCAAAGGAGAGCATCAGAGCATGAAATGCTCCAATGCTCATATCAGGGGGGCTTCCTGGGTAAAAATTGGGATGTCTGGGTTCAGAGCTTAACCCAGACAACCCATGAAAGTTTTCATTTTAAATTACCTCTAACCTTTCAACAAACTTTGAATAAATCCAGTTTAATATAAGAAAAGTTGTATTATCTTCATCTAGCATCTCAACCTTACACCCCTCCCCTCTTGAGAACCTTCTATAAGAACCTTCTGTAATCTGATCCTTCAGTAAGCAAACAGTTTCTCTCTTATGCTTCCCCCTGTTAAAAAAAGAACCATGGGGGTAATTTATTAAGACAGGCGTTTTAGACGCCAGTCTAAATAACCCCATTCACTGGATCCGCCGAGGTTCTGTAGAGGCGCCGGTCTAAATATATGCCAGCTTCGTTGCTGGCTTAATTTTAGACCATTTTCGAGGCCTAAAACAGGTGTAGAAAATGATAAATGAGATGCCCCTTCTCCCGCCATGCCTCTTTTTTAGACCTGGCTTGAGTGGGAAAAAGTTGCAGACTGCGGCATAGATAACCTTTGCACTCTCCTTATGCCCCATAAATATACCAAAAATAGGTGAATTTCTGTGAGTAAATGACCTCCCCCATGTGTTTTAATGTAGTCTTGATACCTGGATCCAAAAATTCAGATTTTACAGCTGACCGCTAACAGTAGGAGGTATCAGCATTAGTATAGGCCCAAGAAAAACCTGACACTAGAGGTGTGTAGATAACTGTTGCCAGGCAATGCCTTAATCCTATAACATTTAATAATAATTTTACTTTAATAAATATAGTTAAAACACACATATAAATAAGTCCTCCACTGGAAAAAGAGTGAGAAATGATGAATACATTTAGATAAATATGCAAGCGTAGCATGTACTTTGTTAATGCAATAGCCGTTCAGCACTGCAGCTCTAACAAATGTGTTTCAAAGCAGCATTAATACACCAAACCGCTAGGTGGCAATTTTTAGCAAATCTGACATGTGTCACTTTATGTGGTGATAACTTTAAAATGCTTTTACTTATC
This sequence comes from Rhinella marina, assembly GCA_900303285.1. NCBI lineage: Eukaryota > Metazoa > Chordata > Amphibia > Anura > Bufonidae > Rhinella > Rhinella marina. The sequence goes on from ONZH01004333.1 coordinate 4,880, forward strand.
CAGGCCATTCTGAGACTTGAAATTTTTCACAAGATTGCTGTATGGGCACACGGCAGGGTGCAGAAGGAAAGGAACGCCATATGGTTTTTGGAGGGCAGATTTCACTGGGAAAATGTTAAGTTGTCATGTTACAATTGAAGACCACCTGATGCACCCCTAGAATAGAAGTTACAAAAAAGTGACCCCATTTTGGAAACTACAGGATAAGGTGGCAATTTTGTTGGTACTATTTTAGGGTACATATGATTTTTGATTGCTCTATATTATACTTTTTGTGAGGCAAGGTAACAAAAAATAGCTGTTTTGGCACAGTTTCTATTTTTGTCATTTACAACGTTCATCTGACAGATTAGATCATGTGCTATTTTTATAGAGTAGGTTGTTACAGATGCGACAATACCTAATATGTATACTTTTTTTTATTTATTTCAGTTTTACACAATAATATTTTTGAAACAAAAAAAATCATGTTTTAGTGTCTCCATAGTCTGAGAGCCATAGTTTGTTTTAGATTTTGGGAGATTATCTTAGGTAGGGTCTCATTTTTTGCAGGATGAGATGACGGTTTGATTGGTACTATTTTGGGGTGTGTTTGACTTTTTGATCGCTTGGTATTACATTTTTTGCGGCAATTTTTTTTTTTTAGCACAGTTTTTATTTTATTTTTTTTTATTTTGGGAAAGTGGATTTTTTTTTACGTGAAACTTTATTTTTTATTATGGAAATCACTTTTTTAACTTTTTATTGTTGTCCCACTCTGGGACTTCAACTTCTGGGGGTCTGATTCTCTCTGCAATGTATAACAATACATTGTGTATTGTAATACATTGGCTGTCAGCCTGCCTGTGAGACCCAACCTCAGGGTCTGGATCTCATAGGCTTCCGTAGGAGTGCGCCTATGGAAGGCATCTGGTTGATTTCAGTGACGGGGACCTGATGGGGAAGCGGAAGGCACCCGTACCCTCTGCAAACCCCGTGCATGCTGCGGTCATCTTTGACCGCAGCATACAAGGGGTAATACGCCGGCATTGGTGTTTTCACTGATGCCGGCATATGCAGCATGTCTCCGGCCATCTTTGACTGCAACCACTGATCAGGCGGGAGAAGCTCCTGCACCTGCCCCATCAGCGTGCCGTACATGTACGGCGCTGGTCCTTAGATCATGGCAACCAGCTCCGTACGTGTACGGTGCAGGTCCTTAAGGGGTTAATATTTGTGAGTCGATCAACAAAATATTCACAAGTACTTTAAGGCTTTTTATAATATTTTCCAGGTACTGGTTGGCTCGCAAGCCTATCTTTAATACAGGAACACTGAGCTTGTTCCTATCCCATTCCACGCCCCCTTATTCACTTTTTTGGGGGATAATTGTAGCATGATAGTATCTCCACTGTTTCCTTGGAATGAGAGTCCAAAGATAAATACTGGGTATCATGCAGATAGTAATACTTGCCAGTAGTACTAGCATACTCTACCACTCATCTTGAGTGTGCTGTCACTTTCATGTGGAGATATCACTCCCCTTGAATCCCACTGACTAACGAGCACAGTTTTTTTTTTTTTTTTTTTTTACAACATTCCCTATGAGGTACAATTGTCCTGTTACCATAACGCTCCAGATCGGTACGATTACAATGATATACATTTGTATAGTGTTTCTTGTGTTTTAATTCTGAAATAAAAATAAAAACTTTGTAAAAATATTTATTCTTTTTCTTTCCACTATAAGTTTTCTATATTTAAATCTATGGAGCTGTATGAGGGCTCATTTTTATGTGGGGGCAATCTGTACTTTTCAGTGACCATTTTGAAGTGTACGTGACTTTTTGATCATTTTTATTAAATTATTTTGGGGAGGTGAAGTGACAAAAAATAGTGAATTGGCTATTTTGAATTTTATTTCTTTTATGCCATTCGCTGTATGGGTTAAATGTTGTTATATTGTAAATGTTTAGTATGAGTGTTTTTGAATGCTGCAATGACTATGATGTTTTTATTTTAATTTTGGGGAATGGGGTGATTTGAACTTTTATATTTAATTTTTTTTTAAAAATATTTTTCCTTTTTTTAAGTCAATGTAGGTGATTTGAACCAGCAATCATTAAATTGTAAATTATATTCTGTGATGGGTGTTTATTTTTCACAGTACACAGCATTCACTATATTGTAATGCAGTGCTGCCACCTGCAGGCATGTATTGGAATATACCAGTGATAGGTATTGAATAGAGATGAGCGAACATGCTCGTCCGAGCTTGGTGCTCGTTCGAGCATTAGGGTATTCGTACATGCTCGATACTCGGACGAGCATATCGCGATACTCGAGGAAATGGCAACTTCCTCTTCCTGCATGTAAGGTGCCTTTATCTCAGCCAATCAACATGCAGGAGAGTCTTTGGTACCTCCTAGCATCACGTGGGACCCCTACAAGTCGATAGCAGGGATTGGCTGGCCAGATCAGATGACCTGGGAATATAAGAATCTGGTCCCACGCTGCTTGCGTCAGACGCCGCCTGCATGAGATTATGGATAGAGCTGCTGTCTGTCAGGGAGAGTGTTAGGGCCTGAATTTAGATGTTGGTTAGGCAGGAATCATTCTCAAAGAACCCAACAGCCCTTCTTAGGGCTACAAGTACCTTTTTTTTTTGGTCTCCTCCTGGCTGCTGGCTGGGACTTGTAGTGCAGCTACCGCCATCTTGGCTGCACACTGTGCACAGCGACTGGTGGCAGATAGGGGACAGCACGTGGTACACACAGACCCCAAAGAAATTGCCCAAAGTCCTCTCAGTACTCATTTTTGCTGCTGCACCTTGGCTTGCTGGGATCTGTAGTGCAGTCTAGGGAATACGTTTTTTCTCTCATTTATATATACTACAGTCCAGTGAACAATTATGTAGTGTGCTGTACAGTAGCGTCAGTCTAGGGAATACGTTTTTTCTCTCAGTTATATATACTACAGTCCAGTGAAAAATTGAGTGGTTTGCAGTACAATAGCCACCATTTAAAGACTATGTTTTTTCTCTCAGTTATATATACTACAGTGCAGTGAACAATTCTGTCGTGTGCGGTACACTAGCCGGAGTCTAGAAAATATGTTTTTTCTCTCAGTTATATATACACTACAGTCCAGTGAAAAATTGAGTGGTTTGCGGTAAAATAGCCGCAGTCTAAAGACTACATTTTTTCTGTCAGTTATATATACTACAGTGCAGTGAACAATTCTGTCGTGTGCTGTACAGTAGCCAGAGTCTAGAAAATACGTTTTTTTTCCCTCAGTTATATATACTACAGTCCAGTGAAAAATTGAGTGGTTTGCGGTACAATAGCCGTCATTTAAAGACTATGTTTTTTTCTCTCAGCTATATATACTACAGTGCAGTGAACAATTCTGTCGTGTGCTGTACAGTAGCGTCAGTCTAGAAAATACGTTTTTTCTCTCTGTTATATATACTACAGTCCAGTGAAAAATTGAGTGGTTTGCGGTAAAATAGCCACAGTCTAAAGACTACGTTTTTTTCTCTTAGTAATACATACACTACAGTGCAGTGAACAATTCTGTCGTGTGCTGTACAGTAGCGTCAGTCTAGAAAATATGTTTTTTCTCTCAGTTATATATACTACAGTCTAGTGAAAAATTGAGTGGTTTGTGGTACAATAGCCGCCATTCAAAGACTGTTTTTTCTCTCAGTTATATACACTACAGTGCAGTGAACAATTCTGTCGTGTGCTGTACAGTAGCGTCAGTCTAGAAAATAAGTTTTTTCTCTCAGTTATATATACTACAGTCCAGTGAAAAATTTAGTGGTTTGCGGTAAAATAGCCGCAGTCTAAAGACTACGTTTTTTCTCTCAGTTATATATACTACAGTGCAGTGAACAATTCTGTTGTGTGCGGTACACTAGCCAGAGTTTAGAAAATATGTTTTTTCTCTGTTATATATACTACAGTCCAGTGAACAATTATGTGGTGTGCGGCACAGTAGCCGCTGTCTAGTGTTGACACCAACAAGTGACCAATTTAGTTGAGGTAGCAGGTGAGCCACCCAAAAATTTACCCTGACACAGCATGGCGGTGAACCCAGAGTGACCAATTTACACTGAGGTAGCAGGTGAAGCACATAAAATTTTACCCTGACACAGCATGGCGGTGAACCCAAAGTGACCAAGTTAGACTGAGGTAGCAGGTGAAGCGCATAAAATTTTACCCTGACACAGCATGGCGGAGACACCCTCAATTGACCAAGTTACTTGAGGTAGCAGGTGAGCCACCCAAAAATTTACCCTGATACAGCATGGTGGTGAACCCAGAGTGACCAAGTTAGACTGAGGTAGCAGGTGAAGCACATAAAATTTTACCCTGACACAGCATGGCGGTGACACCCTCAATTGACCAAGTTACTTGAGGTAGCAGGTGAGCCACCCAAAAATTTACCCTGATACAGCATGGTGGTGAACCCAGAGTGACCAAGTTAGACTGAGGTAGCAGGTGAAGCACATAAAATTTTACCCTGACACAGCATGGCGGAGACACCACCAATGCCTTGGTCAGACTGAGATTGCAGTCAAATGGCTGTAGGTGAGCCTCCCAAAAATTTGTTTTGGAGTGTCTGTAGTTGACGCTCCTAAAAAATTATTGGAGGGAGGGCCTGTAGGTGACCCTCCATAAACATTGTTTGTAAGGAGCGCCAGTTGGCCCTCAGAAAAATTGCCTGTTGGCTCAGCGTTTGTGTGCAAAGAGAAGGAGGAGGAGAGGATACATAAAGAATCTTCATGTTGAGCTGCTTTTCCTCGGTGGCGATTTGAATTCCGGTGAAATCCAGGCTTTATTCATTTCAATAATCGTCAGCCTGTCAGCGCTGTCAGTTGACAGGCGTGTACGCTTATCAGTGATGATGCCACCAGCTGCACTGAAGACCCGCTCTGACAAAACGCTAGCGGCAGAGCAGGCCAGCACCTCCAAGGCGTACAGCGCCAGTTCAGGCCACGTGTCCAGCTTTGCTACCCAGTAGTTGTATGGAGCAGAGTGATCACACAGGACATTGGTATGGTCAGCTAGGTACTCCCTCACCATCTTTCTGAACAGCTCCCCCTACTCTGCCTAGACTGGGGACGGGTAACATAGTCTTGCTGGGGGTGCCATAAAACTGGCAAAGGCCTTGGAGAGTGTTCCCCTGCCAGTGCTTGACAAGCTGCCTGCTCGCCTCCTCTCCCCTAGTTGGCCCACAGAACTACGTCCTCTGCCGCTAGCGGTGTCAGATGGGAAGGATAGTTTCAGCTTGTGCACCAGGGCTTGTTGATATTGATTCACTCTCATACTCCTTTCCTCTACAGGAATGAGAGTGGAAATGTTCTGCTTGTACCGGGGGTCCGGGAGGGTGAGCACCCAGTAAACGGTGTTGGCAAAAATGCTTCTAACGCGAGGGTCACGGGAAAGGCAGCCTAACATGAAGTCAGCCATGTGCGCCAGAGTCCCAACACGCAAGAATTCCCTCTCCTCAATAGGTTGGCTCTCCATTTCCTCCTCCTCCAACTCCTCCTCTTCAGCCTATACACGCTCAACAGATAAGAAGGAATGAGCATAGGTACCCTCTTCAGTCTCACCAACAGTGTCCTCCTCTTCCTCCTCATCCTCCCCCTCCTCCAATACACGCTGAGAAACAGACCTGAGGGTGGTCTGGCTATCAAGCAACATATCTTCTTCCCCCATCTCCTGTGACAAGCGCAAAGCCTCTGACTTAATGCTGAGCAGTGAGTTTTTCAGCAGACAAAGCAGCGGGATGGTGACGCTGATAATTGCGGCATCGCCGCTGGCCATCTGTGTTAACTCCTCAAAGTTGCCTAACACCTGACAGATATCAGACATCCATGTCCACTCCTCATTGTAGAATTGAGTAAGCTGACTAACCTGACTACCAGTTCTAGTGGAAGTTGTCATCTGGCAGTCTACAATCGCTCTGCGCTGCTGGTAAACCCTGGCTAACATGTGTAATTCCATCGTGTGGGCACGTCGCACAACAGTCGGTGAGCTGTCAGTTGTAAGCGCCGTTGCACTGCCCTGAGAGTGGCAGCATCTGTGGTTGACTTGCGGAAATGCGCACAGATGAGTCGCACCTTGGTGACCAAATCAGACAAATTGGGGTAGGTCTTGAGGAACCGCTGAACCACAAGATTGAACACGTGGGCCAGGCAGGTTTTATATGCAGTGTTTATATGGGTTGTTGTTACTTTGGGAAATAGTATTGGTGTATAATGGCACATGTGTGAGTCTGCCGAGTTGCAGAGCCGCCACCAGGTTACGCCCGTTGTCACACACAACCATGCCTGGTTTGAGGTTCAGCGGCGCCAGCCAAAGATCGGTTTGCGCCGTGATGCCCTGTAACAGCTCTTGGGCGGTGTGCCTCTTGTCACCTAAGCTCAGCAGTTTCAGCACCGCCTGTTGGCGCTTACACACGGCAGTGCTGCTGCGCCTAGAGCTACCGAATGAAGACGCCATGCTCATGGATTGTAATTGAGAGTAGGAGGAGGGGTTGGAGGAAGAGGCATAATAAGTCTGAGAAACCGTGACCGAGGTAGGCCCCGCAATCCTCGGTGTGGGCAGTACATGAGCGGCCCCAGGGTCAGTCTCGGTCCCAGCCTCCACCATGTTAATTCAATGTTCCCTCAGGGAGATATAGTGTCCCTGCCCGCCAGCACTTGTCCACGTGTCTGTGGTTAGGTGGACCTTCTCAGTAACCGCGTTGGTCAGGGCACGGATGATTTTCTCTGACATGTTCTGGTGTTGGGCTGGGACGGCACATCGGGAAAAATAGTGGCAGCTGGGCACCAAGTCCCGAGGGACAGCCACTGCCATAGGTTGCGGAAAGCCTCAGTCTCTACCAGTCTATAGCGCAGCATCTCCAGGCTCAGCAGTTTGGAGATGTGGACGTTTAGGGCTTGTGCATGTGGGTGGGTGAAATTGTATTTGAGTTTGCGCTCCAATGTCTGATGCAAAGACAGCTGAACGCTGCGCTGGGACACATTGGTGTAGGGTGTGGAGGATCGTGGAGGTGAAGGGGTGGTTGTAGGGCGGGAGGCGCTCGTGCCGGGGTCCTGGGCGGGGGGGTTGACTCGCAGAGCCAGCATGTGACACAGGGGAAGGAGCAGTGGTGTGACCCGCAGGAGGTGAACGGCCTTGGTTCAATTGAGTCGTGTGTTTAGCACTCATATGCCTGCGCATGCTAGTAGTGGTTAGGCTGGTAGTGGTGGCCCCCCTGCTGATCCTGGTGTGGCACAGGTTGCACACCACAGTCCGTCGGTCATCCTCACTTTCTTTAAAGAACCTCCAGACTTGCGAACATCTAGGCCTCGGCACGGGAGCTTCACTCCGTGAAACAGTTGCTGATCTACTTGCTCTGGCCCTGCTTCTCCCTCTGGCCACCCCAAGTCCACACTCTCATCACCCACAGACTGCTAAAGTTTGAAATTTTGGGCATCGGGACAGAGCAACTGCTCCGGTTGCTGCTGAGCAGTGGTTTGTGTCTCTGGGAAGGGACCTGAAAAGAGTTCCTGGGAGTATGCCTGATCTGAATTCATATTTTCTATTGGGGGGGGCCAGGCTGGGGGGAAGAAGGTTGAGCTGGAGGAGCCAGAGGTCTACTCCCTTGGCTGGCGTAGGTGGACTGCGTGGAAGACTGGGTGGTGGATAAATTATTGGACACATTATCCGCTATCCACGTCATCACCTGTTCGCACTGTTGTGGTTTCAATAGTGCTGTACCACGTGACCCTGTAAGTTACGAGATGAAGCTAGGGAGCAAACCTCTGCGGCGTTCCACTGCTCCCTCATCAGCAGGTACTGCGTCACCCTGCCCAGGACCACGGCCTCTGCCCCCTACATCACTTGGACGCCAACATCCTCGTCCTCGACCCTTAGCCCTGGGGTTCAACATTTTGTGTATTCACTAAACTGTAGAATTAATATCTGAGGCCAAAACCGTTTTCAGTAGACTGTAGAATTACTATCTGAGGCCAAAAACATATTCTCTAGACTGTGGCTACTGTACCACACACCACACAATTTTTCACTGGACTGTATTAAATGTATCTGAGAGAAAAAACGTATTGTCTAGACTGCAGCTAGTGTACCGCACACCACACAATTTTTAACTGGACTGTAGTACATATAATAAAAGAAAAACAAAAAACGTATTCTCTAGACTGCGGCTACTGTACCGCACACCACAGAATTTTTCACTGGACTGTAGTCACCACCATGCTGTGTCAGGCTAAATTTTTGGGTGGTTAAGTGCTATGTTACTCTAACCAAGCCACTCTGGGGTTCACCGCCAAGCTGTAAACTGCAATCTAAGTCTTAACATGTCATCCTGGGGTTCACCCCCATGCTGTAAACTGCAATCTCAGTCAAACTTTGTAATTTAGGGGTTCAACTCCAAGGTGTGCTAGACTACAATTTTAGCGGGTTCACCTGCAATCTCAGTCACAGACTGTCATTCAGGGGGGCACCACCATGCTTTTTTAAACCATTTGTTTCTGAGGGTCACCTCCAGGCTCTCACCCACAACTTCAAGGAAGGTTACTACCTGGCCCTGGCACACAAACATTGTCTTGAGGGGCACTAAAAGGCTCTGCACCCACCCACGTGTGGAGACTAATTAGTGGGTGCAATGTGCGTCTTAGCCCGTCTGGAATTAGGAAAGCTGGGCACTGTGCTTGGAGGTCTTTGTGTCTGCTGTGGACAGAGTGGGTGTGGGGTGCGTGTTTGCCCATCTGGGATGGGGAGAGCTGGGCACTGTGCTGGGAGAACTTTGTGTATGCTGTGGACTACTGGGTGGGTGCGGGGAGGGAGACGCTTATGCCTGCGTCGTGAGGCGGGGGATAGGACAGCAGTGCCAGCATGGGCAGTGGTGTCACCCGCAGGCGGTGATGGACCTTCGTTGCACCTAGTTGGGTGCTTTACCAAACATGTGATAGGCATGTGCCTTCCCCATCTTGGTCTGGGTCAGCACAATTGTCTTGAGGGTCACCACCAGGCTGTTGGCCAGAATTTGGCGTAATGGTACGATTAGGCAGCCTCAGAGGCATCCATGCATGCTGCCCCTGCTGTTTCCTGTCCATTTCCGTGGGGTTTCCATCATTTTCTGAGGTTTCCAGGTTTTCACGCCACCTTCCCTGTGCAGAGCTTTGATCCCCTGCAAAAAATGCTCGAGTCTCCCATTGACTTCAATGGGGTTCGTTATTCGAAACGAGCACCCAAGCATCCGAAAAATTTCGACTCGAATAACGAGCACCCGAGCATTTTAGTGCTTGCTCATCTCTAGTATTGAAGCCTCAAGCAGGCTCCGGGCTATCACTGTAATGTAACAGCTTCCTCGATCTCAGCCGGGGGAGTATGTTATGGGCAGGGAAGCACATGGCTTCCTCATCTATACTGCCCAGATGTCGTGATTATATTTGACCTTATGGCTGATCACAGACATTAGCCTCTGTTGCCTGAAACAGCAGACAACCTCACTATCTTTAACCCATGATGCCAGTGCATTAAACCCTTGTATTCCGCACTGCAGTGACGTGGACCCGATGGCAGAGAAGGCAGCGCATCGGGACTGCCTTCTTCGGAAGCCTGTGCCCCTGAGGCTTGGTCTCACAGGCAGGCTGTCAGCATAGAAGCTGACAGCCAATGTATTACAATACACAATGTATTGTAATACATTGCAGAGGGGATCAGACCCCCAGAAGTTGAAGTCCCAGAGTGGGACAAAAAGTAAAAAAAAAAAGTGTTTTCCATAATAAAAAAAATAACGTTTCACGTAAAAAAACGTTCCTTTCCCTAAATATAACACATAAAATTGTAAAAAAGTATTTAAAAAAAAAGAAAAACAGACATATTTGGTATTACCGCGTCCGTAACGACCGGCTCTATAAAAATATCACATGATCTAACCCCTCAAGTGAACATCATAAAAAAACTGTGCTAAAAAAAACATTTTTTTGTCACCTTATATCACAAAAAGTGTAATACCAAGCGATCTAAAAGTTATATGCACCCCAAAAGAGTACCAATCAAACAGTCATCTCATCCCGCAAAAAAGGAGCTCTTAGCTAAGACAATCACCTAAAAAAAAAAAACTATGACTCAGACTATGGGGACACTAAAACACGATTTTTTTTTTTTAATCAATTTTTTTATGATTGCATTTAACTTATTTTTGGCTAAAAATCATATTTTCAATTGGTCTTTATTAAAAATATTCAGCTATTCAGTCACAAAGGGTTAACTGTTTGTCTGGGTGACTGGTACTTTCACTTTCACTTTGTGCAGGTCATCTTATTACCCTTATCTGTAATAAGGGTCATAAAAACTTATTTAAGCCACATTCTTATCAGTAAGGTAAGGTTTGATGAATGAGTGTTTATAAGGTCAGAAAGAAGAGATAAACTGTCCGTCTGATCCTCAGATGACGGAATTGGGAAACAATCCACAGGCAGCTAGTACAGCTTCTGAGCTCTGTACACAAAAAAAATTATATATTTTTAATAAAGACCAATTGAAAAATAGATTTTTAGGTCAAAAGAATTATAATGCAATAAAAAAAAAGTCATACGCACCCCAAAATAGTACCGACAACCGTCATTTCATCCAGCAAAAAATTATCCCCTACCTAAGACAATCGCCCCCCCCCAAAAAAAAAAAAAAAAAAAAAAAACTATGGCTCTCACTCTTCACAGACTGTGGAGACACTAAAACATTTTTTTTTCAAAAATATTGTGTAAAACTTAAATAAATAAATAATACATATTAGATATTGCCACGTTCGTAATGACCTGCTCTATACAAATAGAACATGATGTAACCTGTCAGATGAACGTTGTAAATAACAAAAATAAAAATGGTGCAAAGCAGCTATTTTTTTTACTTTGTATAATATTGAGCAACCAAAAATCATATGTACCCTAAAATAATACCGACAAAACTGCCACCTTATCCTGTAGTTTCCAAAATGGGGTCACTTTTTTGGAGTTTCTACTCTAGGGGTGCATCAGGGGGTCTTCAAATGTGACATGACAACTTAACATTTTCCCAGTGAAATCTGCCCTCCAAAAACGATATGATGTAACTTTCCTACTGCACCCTACCGTGTGGCCATACAGCAGTCTACGATCACAAATGGGGTGTTTCTGTAAACTACAGAGTCAGGGTAATAAATATTGAGTTTTGTTTGGCTGTTAACCCTTGCTTTGCTATCGTAAAAAATGGATTAAAATTGAAAATCTGCCCAAAAAGCGAAATTCTGAAATTTCATCTACATTTCCTTTAATTCTTGCGGAACACCTAAAGGGTTAACAACATTTGTAAAATCAATTTTGAATACCTTGAGGGGTGTAGTTTCTAAAATAGGGTACTTTTTTGGGTGGTTTCTATTATGTAAGCCTCACAAAGTGACTTCAGACCTGGTCCTTAAAGGGTTTCTGTCACCAGATTTGGGCATACTAAACAGGATGGCATTTGCAATGTGCAAATGCCACCTGATGCCCAATCTGGTTTTCTTACAGTAATCAGATGAGCCGTTTTCTTAAAAAAAGCACTTTTATAATATGTAAATTAGGCGTACTAGGTGCAAGAGGCGTTTACCTTGCACCTAGTAATCGCCGTGTTCCTACCTCTAGTGCCGCCTCCTTCTTCCTGATTGACAGGGCCAGGCAGCTTGCTCGATGAGCTGCCGGCCCTGACCTCGATCGAAATCCCGCGCCTGCGCCGTGTAGGCTAAATTCTGCGCAGGCGCAGATAGTTCACCCGGCCGCCCGGCTCCTGCCTCTCTCACTGCGCCTGCGCCGTGCGGAGTAAAAGCGGCGCAGGCGCAGTGAGACCCGGGAGCCGGCGGAACTCACTGCGCCTGCGCCGCTTTTACTCCGCACGGCGCAGGCGCAGTGAGAGAGGCAGGAGCCGGGCGGCCGGGTGAACTATCTGCGCCTGCGCAGAATTTAGCCTACACGGCGCAGGCGCGGGATTTCGATCGAGGTCAGGGCCGGCAGCTCATCGAGCAAGCTGCCTGGCCCTGTCAATCAGGAAGAAGGAGGCGGCACTAGAGGTAGGAACACGGCGATTACTAGGTGCAAGGTAAACGCCTCTTGCACCTAGTACGCCTAATTTACATATTGTAAAAGTGCTTTTTTTAAGAAAACGGCTCATCTGATTACTGTAAGAAAACCAGATTGGGCATCAGGTGGCATTTGCACATTGCAAATGCCATCCTGTTTAGTATGCCCAAATCTGGTGACAGAAACCCTTTAAAAAGTGGGTTTTGGAAATTTTCTGAAACATTTCAAGATTTGCTTCTAAGCCTTCTAACGTCCCAAAAAAGTAAAATGTAATTTTCAAAATGATCCAAACATGAAGTAGACATATGGGGAATGTAAAGTAATAACTATTTTTGGAGGTATTACTATGTATTTTAAAAGTAGAGAAATTGAAATTTGGAAAATCAACTGTCCATATTCTGTGATTATGTGCTCCAGAAATCAGGTTTTATTTTTTTTCCCATTTCTGATGTGGAGAATGTTTCCCTGCTCTGCCTTGATAGGCCAATGAGCTCTAATATTATGCATAATAATAAAAAAAAAACAGTCCAAAGTAAGGGCTCTTTCACACGAGTGGATGCCCTTGGTGTATTCCGCTGCGTGAAAGAGTGTCAAGCCCCATTCTGGACAGCAGAGACACGGAGCATTAACATGATTAATAATGCTCTGTGCCTCTCTGTGATCTTTTTACTACAAAATCACAGTAAAATAAAGTTGTCACTGTGATTTTGTAGTAAAAAGGTCACAGAGAGGCACAGAGCATTATTGTCAATGCTCCATGTCTCTGCTATCCTGAACAGGGGTTGGCACTCTTTCACGCAGCAGATTTCACACAGGGCATCCACTCGTGTGAAAGACCCCTAAGTGATCCCTTTTAAACTTATCATTTTTTTCTTATGATTGTAAACCTATAACTCATGTAATTGTGCAAAACAAAATAAATTAGCACCCATACATTCCATATTATCTACCATACAAATGTAATTAAAATATTGTTCATATAATAATATATAAATAATATATAAACAAAACTGCTGTGTGCTATACATATAAGTTGTTTTCATATTAATTATGGGCTCTATTTACTGTATATGCCTGGAATGTATATGCTGAACAAGTGCCTCAGATGGATACAATACAGTGACATTTAAAGATGTTTTACAGAAATTCAGTGTTGATGACCTATGTTTATAATTGGGTGGGGGTCCATATATAATTGGGTGGGGGTCCAACTACCAGTAGCCCCATTAATCAGATGTTTGAAGGGACCACAACACTCGGACAAGCACAGCAGCTTCTTCATAGTATACAAAACACAGCTTCAGGGGTGGACTGGCAATACAGGGAAATTTCCCAGAGAGCTGATGACCAGGTACCATCAGAGCCCTGTTCACGGCTTCCAGCTATGGTAAGTAATGATTCCTGACTCTTGAATTCTACTGTATTGGCCTCCTAAGGCAATAGGAATAGGAGGCAGAACGTGGCAGTCGACAGTGGTTGCCACAGAGGGGAAGTTTTTGTGGCAGTATTTTGTAATGCACAATGGTATTGTTAGGCCTGGACCTTCTGCCATACCTCCTGCTGTCTCACCGGTCATATCCCCAGCATCTCCACCCTCACTGCCTGCTGCTGTCTCCTCTAGATGGGGCAGGCGCGTGCCTGCCAAGTGTGTCCTCTGGCCATGTTGCCACCGTGCTCTATCCCATGCTGGTGTCCCATAGGAGCACACATCCGCTGCTTCCTGTCATTTATACTTCCAGAGGTGCTTGCTCCTGGTCTCCTAGCATGGCCCCTGGGCGGGGTTACAAGGTTAAATAGCAACTTCCAGGAAGTTGCCTGAGCGTTGAGTTACTAACAGTAATATCAAAGGTGTTCTGTTCTGGTCTCTTGTGTTTGACCCTACCTGTTTGACCATTCTGTTTGCCTGATGCCTACATCCACTACTGGACCTGTCTGACCCTGAGTCTGTCTGATCCTCTGTATCATGCTATCTGACACACTAGCTGGCTTTTGACCTCTGGCTTGTCTCTGACCACACTTCAGCTTCTGCCCCTGACAATCATCATCATCTTCATCTGCTGCCTTTACTCTAGTCTTTCCTGCAATACCACTTCTCACCACCATGTCTGCTGTTGGACTAAGTTCACACAGACTGCAGTTTTAACCGCATCTTGAGCTGTTGGAGCATTACCTGTTGTCTAAGTGAGTCAGCTCTCAACCATATTAGTTAATCCTGCAGGTAGTGGTTCAGTTTCTCTCTTGCTGTGTTCTGTCCTGTCTTCTGATAGAGTGATGAATAACACCCTAGGGGCTGTGGCCGCCATCCCCTGGTTGACACAGAGAATCCAAACTCTGGTTGGCACGAGTGGGTCCCACCCATTTTTCATAACAGGTATATGGTTCAGCTGGAGTGGTACACTGCATGTATTGCTGGCCCCATCTACTTCTGTTAACCCTGCCTTCTGTCAATTTGGGCCCCATTTCAAAATAGGGCCACTTTAAATTTCCAGTCTGCTCCAGCACAACTCCATACATTGTGTAGTGGCTGTAGTTGGTGTGGCAGCTCAATTTAATTTACTAGAATGGCACTGTGCTTCGAGAAAGCCAGTTGGAAGTTGGAGCCCCCAGAACTGAACATATGTACAGTGTTCATTTTAGGACATGGTCAGATATCAGTGTCAAATATCAAAATAATGCCAGTGTGATACCTGACCCTGACACCTGACCCTGACACCTGACCCTGACACCTGACTCTGGACTTCAGGTGTAATAGCAACCCTGAGCCCTGACGCATGACGAGTCAGTTGTCAAGGGTCACACATCACTTGAATTTGCCTCTTTTCTAGGGCTCAATAAAATACCAATTTATTTTTTAAAGACCAAAATGGGAGTCGAACACCAGAAGTCTATATGGAATGCAAGTGTCTAACAGCTGAGCTATAAATTCGGCCAGATTAAGAAGTGAATTTCTTCATCTATGTCATTCAGTAAATGAAAATGAAAAATGACTAAAAGTCATAGTGACTGCTGAGCTATAGGTTCAGACAGATTAAGAAGTGATTTTCTTAATCTATGTGATTCAGCATATGTAAAGTACAATGAAGCTAAAAGTCATAGTGACCCTGACACCTGAAGTCCAGAGTCAGGTGTCAGGGTCAGGTGTCAGGGTCAGGTGTCAGGGTCAGGTATCACACTAGCATTATTTTGATACTTGACACTGATATCTGACCATGTCCTAAAATGAACACTGTACATATGACCAATCCTGGGTATAGGTCATCAGTACTGAATTTCTGGAAAATTGCTTACATTACATATACAGTACA
This sequence comes from Rhinella marina, assembly GCA_900303285.1. Taxonomy (NCBI): domain Eukaryota; kingdom Metazoa; phylum Chordata; class Amphibia; order Anura; family Bufonidae; genus Rhinella; species Rhinella marina. The sequence goes on from ONZH01004333.1 coordinate 20,279, forward strand.
GACCAAAAGTTAGGACACACCTTCTCATTCAAAGAGTTTTCTGTATTTTCATGACTATGAAAATTGTAGATTCACACTGAAGGCATCAAAACTATGAATTACCACATGTGGAATTATATACTTAACAAAAAAGTGTGAAACAACTTAAAATATGTCTTATATTCTAGGTTCTTCAAAGTAGCCACCTTTTGCTTTGATTACTGCTTTGCACACTCTTGGCATTCTCTTGATGAGCTTCAAGAGGTAGTCAGCTGAATTGGTATTCCAACAGTCTTGAAGGAGTTCCCAGAGATGCTTAGCACTTGTTGGCCCTTTTGCCTTCACTCTGCGGTCTAGCTCACCCCAAACCATCTAGATCGGGTTCAGGTCTGGTGACTGTGGAGGCCAGGTCATCTGTCGTAGCACCCCATCACTCTCCTTCTTGGTCAAATAGCCCTTACACAGCCTGGAGGTGTGTTTGGGGTCATTGTCCTGTTGATAAATAAATGATGGTCCAACTAAACGCAAACCAGATGGAATAGCATGCCACTGCAAGATGCTGTGGTAGCCATGCTGGTCCAGTATGCCTTCAATTTTGAATAAATCCCCAACAGTGTCACCAGCAAAGCACCCCCACACCATCACACCTCCTCCTCCATGCTTTACGGTGGGAACCAGGCATGTAGAGTCCATCCATTCACCTTTTCTGCGTCGCAGAACCAAAGATCTCAAATTTGGACTCATCAGACCAACGCACAGATTTCCACTGGTCTAATGTCTATTCCTTGTGTTCTTTAGCCCAGACAAGTCTCTTCTGCTTGTTGCCTGTCCTTAGCAGTGATTTCCTAGCAGCTATTTTACCATGAAGGCCTGCTGCACACAGTCTCATCTGAGCTGCTGTTAACCTGCGATTTCTGAGGCCGGTGACTCGGATGAACTTATCCTCCGCAGCAGAGGTGACTCTTGGTCTTCCTTTCCTGGGGCGGTCCTCATGTGAGCCAGTTTCTTTGTAGCGCTTGATTGTTTTTGCGACTGCACTTGGGGACACTTTCAAAGTTTTCCCAATTTTTCGGACTGACTGACCTTCATTTCTTAAAGTAATGATGGCCACTCGTTTTTTTTTTACTTAGCTGCTTTTTTCTTGCTATAATACAAATTCTAACAGTCTATTCAGTAGGACTATCAGCTGTGTATCCACCTGACTTCTGCCCAACACAACTCATGGTCCCAACCCCATTTATAAGGCAAGAAATCCCACTTATTAAACCTGACGGGGCACACCTGTAAAGTGAAAACCATTTCAGGTGACTACCTCTTGAAGCTCATCAAGAGAATGCCTAGAGTGTGCAAAGCAGTAATCAAAGCAAAAGGTGGCTACTTTGAATGAGAAGGTGTGTCCAAACTTTTGGTCTCTACTGTACATGTTATACACAAAAGGTATATATACCTGAAACATTTTTCATACATACCCGTTACACACCTATATATTACACACACACATACACATCTCTTGTAGATAAGTGGATATAAGCTATGCAGGCAGTAGGGGCCATTACAGCCACTTGTCCCATTCCTGAAAAACAGTGGCGTATAGGCAAACGCACATAGTCTGATATACACCTGGAGCATCATTTCTTATACACATATAAGTACATTCATAGTCCCATAAACATATACATATATGATACATACTGTATATAGTCTCACATACACACACAAGCTCATACATAGTCTCATATACACATATAAGCACATTAGGCATAAGCTAACCTTTTGAGTTTCCGTTTGTTTCAGGTTCCAACAAATTTTTATTTTATTTATTTTTTATTTTGGTTTGGACCTCAATCAATTTTACCCATACCAAAGTTCCAATTGCCCTGAAAATTGGTAGATAACTCCCTGTAGTCTATTAGAACGTTTAAGAAAAGATCTCTTTTTGTAAATATTTCATGAATTTTTGCATTTTCTCTCCCAGCTACCTAAGCTCTTTAACGCAATGACAGCAATAGCTAATAATGTGAGTGACACTGCTATATACAGCTATGGGCTAAGGCATTGTTGAAGATGTTAATGTCATCGCATGTGTTTTATTTTTTTTTTATAATATAAAGCTTCCAAAAATTCTTCTTTATTGTGGGCAAATGGTGTTTAACAAGCACAATGTTATGGGGGAAAAAAAAAAGTATGGCTTGTTGGGGGACCATGCGTAAAAAATTATGCATTAACGGGCAGAATGCCTGCCCATATAAAACGCACAAGTGTTACTTTTCAGGAAAAAAAAAGGGTTTTGCTGGGACCAAGCCTCCAAAAATGATGCACTAACAGGGATGATAATGATTTCCTCTGTTTATACATGCACAAGTGATAATTGTCAGAATTAAAATGTGCTCATTCTGGACAAACCTAGGAATGTTTTTAATTGGGAGCAGTACAGTGTGGAAAGTGTAAGGTGATCATGGCATGATGACATGTGGCCACAAGAGTAGTTGCAGCATAGAATGGAACAGACGAGGTAGTAGATCTGCTGTTTAGGGGTAATAGTAGTGGCAGCTGTAATGCGTAATGGGGTAATAGTGGTGGCAGTAGAGGATTTGTAGCAAGGACTAGCAGCTGCGGTGGTGGTGGCAACAGCAGTCATACAGTACAAGTTGGCAGGGTGTCAGACAGCAGCAGTGGCATGAAGTCAGCAGTAGCAGCCATACAGTATGGAACATGATGATAGGCAGACAACATGATGGTATACAGGAAGACAACAGCAGTGGCAAGATAGGGCTTGGTCAACAAGGCCAGATCTATTCATTAGCTCAGCCAGAGGAGTGTGAAAATCCTCCTGAATCCATGCCTTGTTCATGTTAAGAACAGTGGTGTTTTTGACACTTGCAAAGTACAACTTGGTTCATTTAGGTGTCAACAAGCCCCTTGTTGCGCTTGAAACCCCTCTCTGAGTTGACACTGGGGTCTGGGCAAAAAAGAACATACAGAGCATAATGGGTCAGTTCGGGCCACTGTTATAGTCTGCCTACCAATAACCATGGGGTCAGGGAACAGGGTATTCACTAGATAAAGGCAGGTAGGACTGAACCTGGCATTGAAGTAATAGGTTCTCTGTTTGCTGATTTGCCTCAGCCTAGCAAACTGTTCCATTATGTGTAGGAGACTGAACTGGATGCTGCTGCTGCTGTGGCTTCTGCTGCTTTTGTCAGCGGGGATGACCAGAGGTGGGTGACTAAGGAGAGGCGGAGAGGAGCCTTCCTTTCAAACATTTGTCAGTAAGGGTCTGCTCACCGAAAGCTGCAGCAAGTTGCATATACAGTGTTTCCTGGGTGTTGTGCTTGGTGTCAACATCATCTTCCTGCTCCTTCCACTACTCCTCCTGTGGCAGCTCCTCATCCTCCTCTTCCATGGGATATTCTCCTTTCTCCTTTTAGTTCGCCAACAGCTACAGGGTGGGCAGCAAAATGTTTTAGCTGTTCTTCTTCCGTAGTCATCCCCTGTTGCATTAGCATAAGCGTCTATTCTAAGAAACATATCAGGGGGTTGAGAGAGTTCATGCTGCAGTTGTCTCTACTGCCAAATTCTGTAGCCTCTTCGAAGGGCTTCAGCACACGACAGGCATCTTTGAGCTGCCACTTCCTGGCCTTAAAAGAACACACACTTCCTGCTAAGGTCTGGTGCATGACAAAATCATTCATGAGTTTACGATCCATAATGGGTTTGTGGATTTTTGGCTACTAGGGAGGGGGAGTGGGATCCTCCCAGAGAGAGGGGTGTGACCGACTAAGGGTTAAAGTGCCCATGCAGGGCACTGGCTATTGTCTTTTCTGAAGGTAGGTCACGCGTGGTATGATGTTTGGAGGGACCTGGAAATCCTGCTTACATCTCTCCCTCTCGTGTGACTATAGCATCCAGTCATACAAGATTACAGCTTTAAAGGACCACATACATATCCGGTAACTGACTTACATCAGTTAACTCTGATCGTACCATCATCTGTATTTGCATATCGGACCATTGTATATATCTGTGTGTATATAGTGTTGTGTCTAGTGCGCCCTTACAGCAATTAAATATGTAATTTAATCTTGCGCTTGTTCTATATCTCAATCCACGAATCCCACACCGTGTCTCGGTATAACCTTACGTGCTACCTGGGTTGGTTTCTGGCCCAATATTATTCTGTTAATGGACCAGGATTATATCTAACGAGGAACTGGTGGCAGTCTACCATGCTGGAAAGGCTCTGTTTCACTTGGGCAATCACAGGACTTTCCCAGCTTATCAGGGTTGTGTGCTACTCCAGAGGTTGCGTGGGCCTCCCTCACTCACTCCCCATGCCTCCCTGTGCCTGTGTGGACAGGGGATGTCGGTGTAAAACTTTGCCAAACTGACCTTACAGGGAGGGTGTAATTTCAAGTCTTGGCAACCAGTGACAAAACCATACCGTGTGATCCTGACGTACGTGGCATCAGGTGGGGCCGCAAGGCGCGGTTCGTCACAGGCTGCCACAATAATTATTTGATTATTGATGAATTTAGTAACATTTATTGTAGCATTTTCTTAAGATAGATTGTAACAAGTCCAAATTAGGTACACATGCATTTAGTTCACTTTATATTTCAAGTGCTCCATATCAATGTCTGAAATACATACTATATGCAGTTATACTACTATGAGTAAGTTAAGGGATATACACATTCAATTATAATGTACAGTATATACTAATAAGACTAGTGCAGTAAGAATGTTTAAGGAATTTGAATGATGCATCAAATTAACAGACTGATAGATATTTAACTGGGGCTGTAAATAAGAAAAAAACATGGCCTGTATTTTGTGCTTTCAGTATTATTTAATTATCTCATTGGATTTTATACTTGCCTGAAAGTTGTCTGAATTTTTATCATCATATGCATAGTGTTATTCACACATTTATACAAGGAATTTAGAATGCAGGGAAATGCTGGGCCTAAATACTTCCAGATCAATGTTCTTTCTTAAAAATAGCCTCCAATATAATTTGTTTCATTTCCTTTTTAGTGGTTGGTCTCACTGTTGGGGATTTTTTTAATAATGATAAGTAACAGCTGGTTCTAAGATTATCTGATTACTACTATGTGACTGAATTTAAAAGAATATTGCTGGGAAGGCAATTAAGAATGTGACACTGTCCTTATTTAAAGCAAAGAAGCTGAATTTTGCTTAAAGGGGTTATCCGAGATTTAAAATGCAACTTATTTACGGGAGTTTCCCATTGCCCAATTCACCCACTATCAATTGCGGTCACATGATGTCCCAGCTGGCTTCACTACATAAAATCCGCTGCATAGAGTTGTTGGGTCCCATAATCCTCAGCGCTGATACAACACCCAATCCCCCCTGGAGCTCTTCTTCTTCAACTTCCCTTGTTTACTCCCACTCTTCTCTACTCCACACACACTGCGCATACGATATATCAACTGGGAGTGGCAAAGAAGAGTAGGCGTTAACAAAAAAAGTTAACAGAGAGGAGTCACAAGGCGGCATTGTATCAGCACTGATGATGTTAGATAAGATATGACACTAATTCCTGTTAATGTCAATACCACCAAGCTGGTATTCTTTAAAACTTTGTTATTGATAACAGCAAAGCTCAAATAGGCCTTTTTGTGCATTCACGACATTTTATGCTCTTTATCCAGCACTAGTCTTGCTTTAATAAATATTGAAACCCTAAGAGACTCTGTTAATGTTAATGGGGTCTATCTGGAGTTGCCAGTATTTGTTTAACAATGGATTATGTGTAGTTATCATAGCTCATTTATAAATGGAAGCCATGACCCCAATGTACAGAGAGCCTTAGGGCTCTTTCACAAGAGCAGATGCTGTGCGGGTAATCGGCTGCGTGAAAGATAGCCAAGCCCTGTTCCAGATAACAGAGACACAGAGCATTACATGATTAATAATGCTCCATGCCTCTCTGTGACCTTTTTACTACAAACTGCAAAGAAAAAGGAGGTTAGTCAGCACATCTCAGTGTGCAGGTGCAAGCTGCCATGGCTAGATACACAAAGGAAACAAATACAATGCAACAGCACTCTGCAAAATAAAATAAAGTACAACATTGCCATAGTAATAGAAAGTATTCAGGTGCTAATGCTATGCATATGCTACGCTTTTGATGCCAAAAACGACAAAAAGCAGAGTGGACCCAGCATGCCTGTGGAACCTGCACGCCCTGAATTTTATGGTGGCCATTATAGCACATAACAGGTAGCATTTAGCGTTAGGTTCCCATCTTACAGAGATCGCCTTGACGTTTGGCAGATGAGCCCAAATAATTTTGTACAAAATATATTTGCCAAAAATCTCAAATTTACTAAATAAGCGTAGCATTAGCACCTGAATATTTTCTATTACTATGGCAATTTTGTACTTTATTTGTTTTGCAGTGTGCTGTTGCATTGTGTTTGTTTTCCTTTTTATTACAAAATCATAGTGACAACTTTATCTCACTGTGATTTTGTAGTAAGAAGATCACAGAGAGGCACCAAGCATTATTAATCATGTTAATGCTCCATGTCTCTGCTGTCTGGAACAGGGCTTGACACTCTTTCACGCAGCAGATTCTACCCACAGGATCCACTTGTGTGAAAGAGCCCTTAGGCTGGTTTTACATATTCAGGTTTTATTTATGTATTTTTAGAAGCTAAATCCAGGAGCAGTTCATAAATGGGGTACAAGTTTAAACTAGATTGACATTTCCTTCAGGAAATACCTAGTGCTTGAAAAGAGCTGACAGTTTGTGTGTGTGTGAGAAGAGGGGGTGTGTCTGTGAGACTGACTATAACATAATCCATACCAGTTAGAATCTCTGAACATTCTGCCAATCATTTCCATTTGGGATCTTTTTAATTTTTAACTTATATTTATTAAAAAACATCAAATCCAATCAACACTGCAAATACGTAGCACAAAAGCACACATTTAATTATGAGACCTTCATGACACAGTTTGAACAGAGTCTATATGTTCTGCTATTAATTTCTAAGGGAATTTTTTTATTTTTAAATATAATTTTTATAAAAACGACAAAACTAATCAAGCCAACTTGCATTAGGAGAGATGTTAGACCTTTTGATGGTTTGTTTCATTGAACTTGCAGGATGCTTAATATCACTTTATTGTGGAGAGGTCATCTGGATATTATTGGTGACTTCATGTACTTAGCATTCAGTGTCATACTCAAAATGACCATTTTACGCCTAAATTAATTACAAAAATGGATGTAGATTCCTTCAAATAGGAGACTTTCCTCCTTTTTTCCATAGAACAGTTGGATTTTCAATGAATATTTTGTTTGGACAGATTGAAAAAAAATCAGTATAGACTGAAGATGCTAAATTTATTTCCAAAATCCAACACTATGTTATTGCTAAAACTACTAAACAATGCCAAAAACAGTGTCATATAAAGTCCATATTATTCTGAATTGTGAATTATGTAAAATCTTTTAAAGACATTTAAAAGTGAGCAGTTCACAAGATCTGTTCTGCAGGTGGAGTAGAATTCACACAAATATTCCATACCTACACTTATCACAAAAGGCAGTTATATTGACTGTCTCACTGCTATTGTTGACAAACTTGCCTTACAAATAATCAGCAACAATCTCTATATTCTATGTGTTGCAGCCTTGGAGACCCATCACTGGGCCTTTTTTGGCTTAGCATGATCTCCACCGTCTCCCTACCTTCCCACCTTCCCCCTAAATGGTACTTTTCTTCCAGGTGCCACCAAAATGGTTGCACCAAGGTACTCTAGAGCTTCAAATGTCACTTGTTTCATCCTAACCAGCTGAACAACAGTAGCAACCAAGGACACCTGAGAGAAGAATGGATATGCGTCTCAGGAAGAAAGACAACACCAGAACCATCAAGCTGGCAGTGCAGACAAAGGAAAAACAAATATAGGCAACACACCAACAAAAGATCACATGAGGAAAACAATGAACAGGGGAAACAGAGCCGTGTCAGACAAGGTACAAAAACATATGTAGCAGATGAAACTCTCTGCTGCTGAACACAAGACAGCCCCATTACACCGTTGCTCTCTCCTGCATAGGCCAACACTTGAATAATTATGGCCATAAAACCACAAGCCACCTGTTTTACAGCAGTCAGCGTTAAATTATGTCAAGAACAAGCAATGACTCAGCTACAGGTATTATCCTTATTCTGCAGGATAAGCAAAACAGTGATACTGATTCCATCATTAGCTGTACTTCACTATTCAACACTACTGTTTTTCTGGAGATTGTGTTACATGAAACTCTGACATTGTATCAATGAAGTAGCAATATATTGTCCTATGGAGCTGCTAACAAATATTGGTCCTTTCTTCTAATTTCTTGGTTTGTTTGCCAACCAGAGGCACAAAATACTCAGAAGATTGGTGAGTTTCATATTGCTTTTAAGTCTGTATTTTGTCTTCTGGAAAGCCAGGGGATGAAAACTGAGCAATTAGCTAAGCATTGTAAGTAGAAGAAATAAAAGATGAGCAGCTATAAAACAAATAGTTACCCGTCCACTGATTTAGATTTTTCTGTCACAAATAAGCAGTAATTTTGCCTGAATTCACTATAATAGGGAGGTTTATCAAGACTGGCTTTTCCTATTCCAGGCTTGATGTGAGCCAGAGTGAGATAAGCCTAATTTATTAATAAGCAGATGCTAGGGACTGGCGTAGATTTGGGCTATACCTTGTGCCAGCTTCAGGTGTAAATCATAGTAAATATAGTGGCTGTGGAGGCTCTGCCCCTCCCACTAAGCTCTGCCATTTTGGCACTTTAGAAAAGGGTTGAGAAGGTCAAAATGGCACAAGCTATGACGCAAATATAACGCAAATAATAATCTGCTACTTTTTGACGCCACAAAAGTGGCATCAGAGCATCGAAAAATCTTCCTTCAAGTGTTCAAACTTGAACTGTGCTCACATACTGCATGTGACATACATGGAATATGCTTAATTTAAAATGAGGTCCATCCCCACATCAAAACAAGATATGAAACAACACACATGAGAAGAGTAAAACTAAATAAATTTTACCGTAGTAATAAATTCACAGTAGTGTATGTGCCAGGCCTCTTTATTTGGGAAACCCAGTAACTTGTTCAGGAATGATATCTGTGTCCAGCCATTCACTTATGACATACTAAGGTTAAAAAAAAAAACACATTGAGGCCAGCTGTTAGCTGTAAATTAATAGGTAATTTAGTTTATTATATTATATTTTCAAACTTTTAACCCAATAAAGAAGTTTATAGAAAAAACACGTTTAAAATGAGTGACCAACAATACTTGTAAAAAACATTTTCAACATGACATTTCTAACAAAAAAACAGGTAAGCCCAAAAAACTGCCACAGAAATACTATGCGTAAAGGAAGCCTTAGGGTGGCTTTACACAAAGCGATTTTGCTGGTGTTTTTTTTGGCGTTCTTCCCAAAACTTGTTGTGACCAGGTGTTTGCTGAAAGCCAATATTGAGATACAAAACGTACAACAAACATTTTATGCTTGTGGTTAGAGATGAGCGAGCATGCTCGTCCGAGCTTAGTGCTCGTTCGAGCATTAGGGTACTCGTAAGTGCTCGATGCTCGTATCAGCGTCTCGCCATGCTCGAGGAAATGGCATCTCCCGCATTTTGAATTTTTGGCGCCTATAACTCAGCCAATCACTAGCCAGGAGACTCTGCGGTACCCCCCTCACGTGGGGCCTTACATGTCGATAGCAGGGGTTGGCTGGCCAGATCAGGTGACCCTGGAATATACTAGTGACGTCCGGCGGTGCTCGGTTCAGAGGCTGTCTGCTGCGTTTCAGGGAGAGTGTTAGGGCCTGGATTTAGTTCTCTGTTAGGCAGGAGTGATCTCAAAATAACCCAACAGCCCTTCTAAGGGCTACAAGACACTTTTTTTGTCTCCTGGCTGGGATGGCTGGCACTAGTAGTGCAGATATCGCCATATATAACAAACTTAGTTTTTTTGTTGTTTTATCTCAGTGATACAAATCTATTTCATACAGCTGTGTGGAACCATTCTGTGTGTCACAGTTCAGCTGTCCAGTCACCACAAACCACAATCCGTATTTTCTGTCCAGGTGACCCATACTGTACGTCACGTAATTAAAAAAGGTCTTTTGCTCTCACTGATACAGCTACATTAGAAAAATCTGAGTGCGACATTTGTCTGGGTTGCACTTAAGCAGACCAAGTCTGCCTAATCTAATAGTTTCAGTGTAATTGCTCCATACTGCACGGTACGTAATAAAATACGTAATTTTGCTCTAACTTATCCACCTATATACAAACCACAATCCATATTTTCTGTCCAGGTGACCCATACTGTACGCCACGTAATTAAAAAAGGTCTTTTGCTCTCACTGATACAGCTACATTAGAAAAATCTGAGTGCGACATTTTTCTGGGTTGCACTTAAGCAGACCAAGTCTGCCTAATCTAATAGTTTCAGTGTAATTGCTCCATACTGCACGGTTCGTAATAAAATACGTAATTTTGCTCTAACTTATCCACCTATATATTAACTTGTTCAGATTGAACAAGTTTGTGGGTTTCAGTACAGCAGGCCCATTTTTTTTTTTTTGGTATATATAATACACTTATATACAGAAAATGTTAAACCCCAGGGCTAAGGGTCGAGGGCATTCAATTACTGCAGGGGGCAGAGGCCATGGTCCTGGGCAGGGTGAGACAGTACCTGCTGATGAGGGAGCAGGGGAACGCCGCAGAGCTACACTCCCTAGCTTCATGTCTCAACTTACAGGGACACGTGGTAGAGGACTGTTGAAACCACAACAGTGCGAACAGGTGATGTCGTGGATTGCGAACAATGCTTCAAGTAAATTGACCACCAGTCAGTCTTCCACGCAGTCCACCCACGTTACCCAAGGGAGCACTCCTCTGGCTCCTCCACCTCAACCTCCTTCCCCCTAGTCTGCCCCCTCCCAGGAAAATTTGGAATGCGATCCATCATACTCTGAGGAACTGTTTTCTGGACCCTTCCTAGAGTCACAAACCACTTCTCAGGTTGCTGCTGACCTCTTTCCCGATGCCCAAGTTTTCCAACTGTCGCAGTCTGTGGGTGATGACATTGTTGACTTAGTGGAAGAAGTGTGTCAAGAGGTGTCGGACGATGAGGAGACACGTTTGTCAGACAGTGGTGAAGTTCTTGTCAGGGCAGGAAGTCCGAGAGGGGAGCAGACTGAGGAATTGGAGGATGACAAGGTGACTGACCCAAGCTGGGTTGATAAGCCGATGGAAGACAGTGCTTCTGAGGCAGAGGCGAGTGCTGCACCAGAACAGGTTGTAAGAGGCAGTGGTGTGGCCAGAGGGAGAAGCAGGGCCAGAGCTGGTGCATCAGCAGCAACTGTTTCACGTAGTGAAGCTCCCGTGGCGAGGCCTAGATGTTCGCAAGTCTGGAGGTTCTTTAAAGAAATTGAGGATGAACGACGGACTGTGGTGTGCAACCTGTGCCACACCAGGATCAGCAGGGGTGCCACCACTACTAGCCTAACCACCACCAGCATGCGCAGGCATATGAGTGCTAAACACTCCACTCAATGGAACCAAGGCCGTTCACCTCCTGCAGGCACCACCACTGCTCCTTCCCCTGTGTCACTCGCTGCCTCTGCTAGTCAACCCCCTGCCCAGGACGAGCGCCTCCCGCCGGAAAACCACACCTTCGCCTCCACGATCCTCCACATCGTCCACCAATGTGTCCCTGCGCAGCGTTCAGCTGTCTTTACAGCAGACGCTGGAGCACAAGAGGAAATACAGTTCCACCCACCCACATGCCCAAGCCCTCAAAGTCCACATCTCCAAATTGCTGAGCCTGGAGATGCTGCCCTATAGGCTGGTAGAGAACAAGGCCTTTCACAACCTCATGGCGGTGGCTGCCCCTCGGTATTCGGTCCCCAGCCGCCACTGTTTTTCCTGATGTGCCGTCCTAGCCCTACACCAGCACGTGTCACAGAACATCATCCGTGCCATGACCAACGCTGTTTCTGAGAAGGTCCACCTAACCATGGACATGTGGACAAGTGCTGCCGGGCAGGGACCCTATATATCACTGACGGCACATTGGGTTAACTTGGTGGAGGCTGGGACCGAGACTTACCCTGGGGCCGCTCATGTACTGCCCACACCGAGGATTGCGGGGCCTACCTCGGTCATGGTCTCTCAGACATACTATACCTCCTCCTCCGACCCCTCCTCCTCCTCCACCTCCTCCTCCGAATTACCATCGGTGGGCATGGCGCCTTCAGTCGGTAGCTCTAGGCACAGCAGCAGTGCCATGGCTAAGCGCCAGCAGGCGGTGCTGAAACTGCTGAGCTTAGGTGACAAAAGGCACACCGCCCAAGAACTATTATAGGGCATCATGGCACAGACCGATCTGTGGCTGGCACCGCTGAACCTCAAGCCAGGCATGGTTGTGTGTGACAATGGGCATAACCTGGTGGCTGCTCTGCAACTTGGCAACTGACACATGTGCCATGCCTGGCCCACGTGTTCAATCTCATAGTTCAGCGGTTCCTCAAGACATACCCCAATCTGTCTGATTTGCTCACCAAGGTGCGCCGCATCTGTGCGCATTTCCGCAAGTCGACCACAGATGCTGCCACTCTCAGGACAGCGCAGCCTACAACTGCCCGCTCACCGACTGTTGTGTGACGTGCCCACAAGATGGAATTTGACATTAAACATGTTATCCAGAGTTTACCAGCAGCGCAGAGCGATTGTAGACTGCCAGATGTCAACTTCCACCAGAACTGCAACACTGACAAACATATATCTTAAAATAATCAGAGTTTATTTAGTACATATTATGTTAAAAAATTACACATAAACATTTGATACATATATAGCTATGGATGGAAGTCCCCAGCGGGTACACCACTGAATCAATCGCCGAGTGCTCAGGGTGGCACGGCTCAATTCATAACAATACATAAATCACAATATACATAGTGCCCATTCATCATACCATAAATATATATTTAAAGTGCTAGTGCATAGTAATCCTAAAGGGGCAGACATACATCATATAAATACATAATATTACAGAGCATGCCTACCAACCCTGAGCCCTCCACTCTCGACGCGCGTTTCGCTCACTGCTTCCTCAGGAGAATCTCCTGACATGTTAGGCTGCCTATCCCGTGACCCTCGCGTTAGAAGCATTTTTTCAAACACCGATTACTGGGTGTTCACTCTCCTGGACCCACGGTACAAGCAGGACCTTTCCACTCTCATCCCTGTAGAGGAAAGGAGTATGAGAGTGAATCAATATCAACAGGCCCTGTTGCACAAGCTGAAACTATCCTTCCCATCTGACGCCGCTAGCGGCAGAGGGCGTGGTTCTGTGGGCCAAGTAGCGGGGGAGAGGAGGCGAGCAGGCAGCTTTTCCAGCACTGGCAGGGGAACGCTCTCCAAGGCCTTTGCCAGTTTTATGTCACCCCAGCAAGACACTGTCACCTGTCCCCAGTCTAGGCAGATTAGGGGGGAGCTGTACAGAAAGATGGTGAGGGAGTACCTAGCTGACCATACCAACGTCCGGACTGATCACTCTGCTCCATACAACTACTGGGTTTCAAAGCTGGACACGTGACCTGAACTGGCGCTGTACGCCTTGGAGGTGCTGGCCTGCCCTGCCGCTAGCGTGTTGTAAGGGCGGGTATCCAGTGCAGCTGGTGGCGTCATCACCGATAAGCGTACACGCCTGTCAACTGACAGCGCTGATAGGCTGATGCTTATTAAAATGAACAAAGCCTGGATTTCACCGGAATTCAAATCTCCTCTGGGGGAAAGCAGCTAAAGATTAACATTACTTATGTATCCGATTCCTCTTCTCTACTCCTCCTACTCCTCCTCCTCCTTGTCCTCTTTGCCTAACGCTGACCCAAAACGCAATTTTTTAGAGGGCCAACTGGCACTCTTTTACGACAATTTTTCCGGAGGGCCCCCTACAGGCCCTCCAAACAATTTTTCCGGAGGGCCACCTACAGGCCCTCTCTCTAAACAATTTTTCTGGAGGGCCACCTATAGGCCCTCTCTCTAAACAATTTTTCCGGAGGGCCACCTACAGGCCCTCTCTCTAAACAATTTTTCCGGAGGGCCACCTATAGGCCCTCTCTCCAAACAATTTTTCCGCAGTGTCAACTACAGACACTGTAAAACAATGTTTCAGGAGCGTCAAACAGACAGTCCAAAACAATTTTTCAGGAGGCGCAAGTACTAAAATTTAAACATTTTTTTTTTTGCTGAGGGTTGACTTTATGTACTCCGAAAAGAAAAAAATTTTTCGAGGCTCAACATACAGCCATTTCACTGCATTCTCAGTCGGACAAAGTCATTGGTGGTGTAACCGCCATGCTGTGTCAGGCTAAATGTTTGGGTGCTTCACCAGCTATCTCATCTAACTTGGTCACTTGTTGGTGTCACCGCCATGCTGTGTCAGGCTTATGCCTGCATCATGTGGCTTGGGATAGGAGAGCAGTGCCAGCATGGGCATGGGTGATGGACCTTCGTTGCACCTAGTTGGGTGCTTCCCTAACATGTGATGGGCATGTGCCTCGCCTTTCTTGGTCTGGGTGAGCACAATTACCATGAGGGTAACCACCAGGCTGTTGCAGGAGAATTTGGGGTAATGGTGGGATTAGGCAGCCTCAGAGGCATCCATACATGCTGCCCCTGCTGTTTCCTGTCCATTTCCATGGTGTTTCCATCATTTTCTGATGTTTCCAGGTTTTCACCCAGCCTTCCCTAGGCAGAGCCTTGGTCCCCTGCAAAAAATGCTCGAGTCTCCCATTGACTTCAATGGGGTTCGTTACTCGAAACGAGCACCCAAGCATCGGGAAAAGTTCATCTCAAATAACGAGCACCTGAGCATTTTAGTGCTCGCTCATCTCTATTCACAGGTATTACAGTGATGATATAGTGAAATAAAGTGCACATAGTTGGTAATGTTATACATGTGAAGGTGTATTTTTGTATGCATTTTGTCAAATGTATTACATTAAAGTATATGTACACATCAATCACTACACCAATACACCACACAAAATTCACAAAAGCTTAATGACACTCTAAACCATGGAAACTATTCACATAAGAAGCTGGATCTGCCAATATAAGTTGCCCCTAAGTGTTGCCCTATGTGAAACAGAAAGTATGATTAAAATCCACATTTGCTTAGACTTATGTAAATTGCTCTGTAATCCATGCTGGGTGCATATCAATCTACAGAGGCTATAGATTGTTATGTAATGGTGCACAACAATTCAAGTAATGTAATGCTTAGGGAACGGATTAAAACTTTCATCACATAAGTAATGTTCTACCATAAATCCATGAAACTCTTCTCTATAAAATAGCAGATAAAAGTTTGTTCAGCCCTGGAGACACTTAGTTCAGTCAAAATCCCATGTCATTGAAACAGAAAGGAGATACAGTAGGACAAGTCCTCTCCTTGCAATGAGTTTGCACAAATGTCATTACATAAGTTGTATTTGTTTTCAATCACAGCTACATTGTGGGATGCCATAGTTAAAGTGCATGGTACAGAGAGCTGATCAAACTCCATTATCTCTGCCTCACCTGAATGTTAGATATTGGTACTGGGAGTCCTGAATTAGTGGGGATGCTATACCTATAATGAGATCCAAATAGGTGGCAATAGCCATTTTCTAATGTTGGAGCAAGAACACATAATGATTGGATCCAATGTTTAATCTATTAATGGATTGAAGGAAACTTATTTTCTGCCACAATGTTACCACTAATGCCATTTATGCAGCAGATTAAGACTTCACATCTTTTCATTTATATTACAAATAGCAACGAATGAAGCCCCATTTTTTAAAATGTGGAGAGATTTTGTAACAGGGCATATACAACATTGCTTCAATATTGTCATCAGAAGAAATATCCTTACCTTGGATGCAGAATGTTCACCTGCAGACAATATAGATACTCCTCCTTTTGCAGAGCAGTCACTGATATGACTAACAGTAATATGATTCTAAAATGAGCTTCAGAATGTCCTTTAGCAGCACGGAAAGCAGTTTGCATGCAAGAAGTCTTCTGCTGCTCATGTAGGAATAATAAAACCCAGAGCAAACTGAGCTGCATCCACCAAAGAGAGGAGAAGCCCTCTAGTGGATGTACATGGAATCGACACATTAATGCAGGCAGCAGGATGTACAAGATGGTGTGCTTCAGAGTGACAAAGTACTAATGTCACATGGCTGATCCTACAGTTGCACAATACGTATCCCATGATCTGTTGTATGTTATATTCTAATACTGTAAAAGGTATTGCAGATAGAAGATTAATCAGAAGAATGCAGTGAGGTGCAGTATAATTCTTCATATGTGGAGTATCACTTCTATAATCAATCATCCTATAGCTGTTTTAGAAGATGACTAACAATGCAGTCATTTGCATTCTGAGTAGAGAGATTTTCTGACAGAATTGTCAAAGCACATTGCTGCTGTGACTGTAATCTAGAAATCATCTAACCTAGATCATCAGAAGTACTGTTAGTGCCTCCAGATTGCACTTAAAACTCACTGGAAGCATTTTTGAACAGTAAAAATTGCTTTCACTTCATTTAGAAATCTACCTGCGCTTCGGTAGAGGATAGGCTTCTCAGTCATATCACTCTATGTATACTAGTTACTCCAGGGAAGTCACTGTTTTGTTTAATAAAAGGATAGACTTTGCCTGCGAGACATCCTATATTGACAAATAGGGGAGATCGTTTTTTATATTGGAAACTTAGTGGGGCTGCTTGTATTTTGGCATTCATTTATATTCCAAGCCAAAAATGTAGAAAAGAACTGTCTTGCACATCCACATGCTATGCTTTGATCTCATCGCTGCTTACTTAGCAGAAGACTGCGCTACTTAGCGCATGTGTACCTCCTTACTGAGGCATTAGTGTACATTTTGATCAAAAGGCATAAGCCCACTCACCATGCCAAGGTTGCCTCTTTGAGTGGGACCTACTCTAAATTTCTTGTCGTGTTGCTGGCGACCACCGACACTGTAGCGCTGATCCGGCAGGCGGCGGGACCCAGCAGCCACACAGCACCACTGCTTCCTGGCAATGCCAAACCCAGCACTGGGCCCCACCACCGTGACAATGGCCACTGAACAGCACCGCACCATGTGAACAGCTGTCAAAGCTCACCTTATCCAAAGCTCTCGGGAACTCCAACTGAAAGCATGGTAGGTTCATTTAAACCTTCATACTGAATTTTGCTAATTAAAATCACCTGGGTCGAATGGGAGGAGTGCGTGACACCAGAAAACAAGAAAGGAAAGTAATCTTTACCAAGCCAAAAATATAGAAAAGAACTGGCTCGCATATCCACATACTGTGCTTTGATCTCATCCCTGCTTACTTAGCAGTAGACTGCGCTACTCAGCGCATGTGTACCGCCTTACATTTATATTCCTCCCCGTTTTCTTTCTATGTTCTTAATTTTTTATTGACCTTTATGGAACAGTGGCCAGAATGTCTTACTATGTTGAATGGGGACTTTAATTGTGTTATAAATCCCAAGACTGACAGGATTTCCGTGGGAGGGGATACCTATGTGCCCACTACTCAGTGGTCCCCACTGTCACCATTCTGCTAGAAGTCGGTTTTATTGATGCCTGGTGGGGTGATAGGACGGGGGAAAAGAGCTTATTCATTCATAAGTAAATCCGGGAATTCTATGTCTTGGATCAACCTGACTTTAGTAAATAAAAAATACTTGTATATTTATTATATGTATAATACTTGTCTATTTTAAGTATATAAAACAGAAGAGGTATGAAGCTAGGTCAGTACTAGGATCATACACCGTTATCTCTTGAGCTTTATATGGGCAGTGATAAAGAATGGTTAAACCCCCCTTTAGATTAAATCCTTATTGGTTGTTGGTGTTGGATAACCACGAGTCTATTAAAATTAAGCATTTAAAGCTTTTATGAGAGGGGTCTTTGTAAGTAACATCTCTAATTTAAGAAGGACCTATGCAGTGAAAGGGCTTTAAAAGAAGATGCGATATGGTGGGCGAATCAGTTTTTAAGCTTTAAAACAGAGGATAATAGAAGAGATATGCAGAATGCTAGTAAGGTCTACTCGGAATTTCTCCTGGATAAGGCCCAGCAGAGGCTGTTTTTTAGCGGGCAGAAATATTTATCTGACTCGGGCCGTCCAGGGAAATTCCTGGCAAGAGTTATTTCCAACCAGGATCCAAGAAAAGAAATAATTAAAATCCGGTCACCAGACGGGATAATACTTGAGAAACAAGATCAAATAAAGCAAGTATTTCTGAAATATTTTGCAGAGATTTATCAAACATGCAATAATATTTCGGAGGAGAAGATGGACTCCTCTTACAGAAGATCAGAGGAAATCCCTTGAGGTAACTTTTCGTTCATGAAGTGAAAGCGGCAATTAAAGCCTTCTCAGGGAACTCTTACCCGGGTTTAGATGGCTTTCCTTATGAACTTTACCATAATAACATAGTAACATAGTAAGGGTGCATTCACATCACCGTTTAGCTTATCGTTCTTCTGATCCGTCAGAAGAAGAGAGAGAGAAAAAAACACAGGATTCAGTAAAAAAATGAATCCTGTTGCATCAGTTGTCATCCTTTTGAGCCATTTCAGTCTGAGATCTGTTTTTTAGATGGGGAAAATAGTCATGCATGCAGTACTTTTGTATCCATCTAAAAAAAACGGATCTCAGATGGAAATGGCTCAAACGGATGACAACTGATGCAACAGAATCCGTTTTTTTACAGGATCCAGATTTTTTTTCTCTCTCTCTTCTTCTGACGAAACAGAAGAACGGAAAGCTAAACGGTGATGTGAATGCACCCTAACATAGTTTATAAGGCTTGTGGCACACTGAAAGGTCTGTTGCTTGAGGGAAGGTATTTTCCTCCCAGCATGTGCTGCTGGGCTGAATTGACAGCCAGGTGAAGTCAAGCATCGGACTGGATTGTAGGTGCCGGTCCGGGCTTTGCCAACACCAAACTGTTTTAAAAGCCAGCTAAACTACAGCAGAGAGGGAAGGCTGGTGCCTGAATAAAGGCTGAAGACCTGTCTGGGAGGACGGGGGGGGGGGGTTATATTTCTGTAAATGGACTCTTTATGCAGGACCTGCAGCATGGTGTGAATGAACACCAAGACTTTCAACTTAGGTGAAGTTGTTTTTTTTATGTACTGTTATACCTGCGTGTGTGAATAAAACTGCAGTTGGATTGAGAACTGTTTTTTGTTCCTCTGTTCTGCGTCCGCTTACCCTGGCTACCAGAGCGAATCCCCACAATTGGTGGAGGATATGGGCAAATGCACCAAGGCCGACGCAAAACCAGAATTTTTTTTTGTTTTTATTTTTTTCTGGGCACTGTTGTATGTCCTGGATAAAGCCAGCTAAATTGCAGCCAGTGTCACAGGACAAGATGGAGGCTGTAGTGAAAGCCCTCATGGAGGCTAACCAGCAACAGCAGGAGACTAACCGGCACCTGCTAGAGGCTATTCAGCGACAGCAAGAAACGAACCAGCGGTTGCTGCAACATGTGCAACATGCTGTTACAGAAGACAGGAGGATCTCAGGGGGTCCATGATGTCCAGAAAGCAGTCCGGCGATCCCTAAAATGGCTCTAACAGATGACATCGAGACCTACCTGGCGGTTTTCGAGAAAGTGGCCGAGCGGGAGGGTCTTCCCCAAGACCAGTGAGCTGAGCTTATTGCTCCGTTCCTGACATCTGGACCCCAACAGGTGTACTTTGATTTGTCATCTGAGCAAGCAGTGGACTACAACAAAGTCAAGGGTGAGATTCTGGCACAACTGGGAGTGAATGTGTTGGTTCGGGCTCAGCGGGTGTATCAGTGGGAATTTAACCCGGCCAAGCCACCTACTGCAAAAATGGCTACAGCCTGAGGTACTGAGTCCTACTGCTATGCTGGACCGTATTGTGGCTGACAAGTTCTGGAGGGCTTTGCCACACCCCCTCCAGCACTGGGTCGGCCTTCAGATGGTGGACCTGGTAGAACGGTATGAGGCTACCAAGAGCTTAAAGGTGGACACTTTGGGGAGGGGGTCTATAAAATCCAGAAAATCCCCACCCCAAACCCGGCGGCTAGAGCCAAAAAGGACTGCTCGGGACATGCCCACTGAAGATCTGGCCCCGATAATCTGCTGGCGGTGTCATGAGACTGGCCATGTAAGGGCAGACTGCCCCCATTTAGCTGAGCCCATGGACACAAACTTTGGTTTCCGACAGTCGCTGTATGCCAGAAAGGTGTGTGTGACAGCCACCACAGAGACTCTCGATAACAAACATTTGTGTCAAGTGGAAGTGGGAATCACTCCGGCGGTGGCACTGCTGGACTCGGGGAGTCTGGTGACCCTTGTGAGGGCTACCCTTGTACGACTCGCTGAGTTTAATGGCTGGAAAGTCGACATGATATGTATACATGTATACCCCACTGCTCTGGTAACGCTAAACACGGTTGCCGGCAGGCGGATCCATGAGGTGGCCATGGCCACGAACGTGCACTATGAGTTAATACTAGGAAGAGATTTCCCGTTGTTTCTGGCCCTGTGGCCAGCAGTTAGACCCACCGATCCCCAAGAGTCAGGAATAGCCCCAGAGGATTGGCCTTGCTCAGATGGGAGGCCAGAACCCTTGGAGCCTGAGGCAGAAATGCCAGCGGTAGGGGTAACCGCCACTCCAGTGGAAGAAGGGGAGACTACCCCACTGAATGTGATGGTTGGGGAGGTGGAGGATTTATCGCCTGGCCCTGAATTGGCAGACCTGAATGTCTCAGGTGACAATTTTGGCATGGCACAACACAGGGATCAGACTCTGTCCCGAGCCTGGGAGAATGTGTTAGTGATTGATGGGGAACCTCAACAACCCGGTGCAAAAGACGGTTTTTCCGCGTTTTGTGGTTCACCATGATATGTTGTATCAGGTTACCCAACTACGGGGTGAAAATGTTGAACAATTGCTGGTGCCCCAGGCATATCGTAAGTTGGTATTAGATCTATCTCACCAACATGTTCTTGGTGGACACCTGGGGCTCCAGAAAACCCAGGACCGTATACTTCAGCATTTTTACTGGCCCAGTGTGTTCAGAGAGGTAGAAGAATTTTGTAAGTCTTGCCCAACTTGCCAGATTACTAGCCCCCAGCCACACTTCCACAGTCCCCTAGTACCCCTCCTGATTATCGAGGTACCCTTTGAGAGAATCACCATGGACCTCGTAGGACCGATACCTAAGTCAGCTAGGGGTCACCAACATATCTTAGTTGTGCTTGATTATGCCACCAGGTACCCGGAGGCGGTGCCACTGCGTCATACATCTGCCAAACTAATAGCTAAAGAGTTAATGGAGATGTTTTCCCGAGTAGGAATACCTAAAGAGGTTCTGACTGACCAGGGGACACCTTTCATGTCGAAAGTCATGAGGGAACTGTGTAAATTGCTGCACATAAAACAGTTATGGACATCCGTTTACCATCCGCAAACAGACGGTCTGGTGGAGAGATTTAACCAAACGTTAAAAAATATGCTGAAAAGAGTGGTGTCCAAAGATGGGAGGCACTGGGACCTCCTTCTGCCCTATCTAATGTTCGCAGTGCGAGAGGTACCCCAGGCCTCTACTGGGTTCTTGCCCTTCGAACTGCTATATGGCAGACATCCCTGGGGGCTGTTGGACATAGCCAAGGAGGCGTGGGAGCAACAGCCCACTCCGCATAAAAGTGTCATTGAATATGTCACCAAAATGCAAGAACGGATGGAGACAGTGTTGCCACTGGTTAGGGAGCATATGGAGGCAGCTCAGCGAGCCCAGAGTTGGGTCTATAATCGAGCAGCTCGGGTCCAGAACTTTAACTCGGGAGATCGGGTCTTGGTTCTTGTACCGACCGTGGACAGTAAGTTCCTGGCAAGGTGGCAGGGGCCCTATGAGATTCTAGAGAAAGTAAGCAATGTAAATTACAAGGTACGCCAGCCTGGTCGCCTGGAAGCCGGAGCAGGTCTACCATGTTAATTTAATAAAACCTTGGAAGGATAGGGAGACCTGAACTGAGAACAGCCCGCGGACGGTTTGTCTAGGAGAAGAGGTTCCGGCCCCTCTGCCTGATTATGGTGAAGAGGCTGGCACAGTACGTATTGCTGACAGCCTTTCCTCTAAGCAGGCTCAGGAGGCCAGGGAGTTCGTTAGTCGGAACACAGATGTATTCTAGGACCTCCCAGGATGTACTTCTGTAATCCACCATGACATTTTCATCAAACCCCAGATGAGCAAGATTGAGTCAATACGGAATTGGCCACGATCTGTCACAACCAGGCAAATAAAGTCGTTCCTGGGGATGGTGGGGTATTACATGAGGTTTGTTCCCCACTTTGCTATGTTAGCGGCACCATTGGCAGGGCTCTTGAAGGGATGGAAATCGGTGATGGTTTGCTGGAATGACCAGGCGGAAGAGGCTTTTTCCGCATTGAAGTCGGCATTGTGTGGGTCGTCCATGCTGGTGATGCCTGACTTCAGGAGGGAGTTTGTGGTATAGACTGATGCCTCTGAAGTAGGCCTTGGAGCTCTACTGTCTCAGGAAGTCAACGGGGAGGAGCATCCGGTTGTTTTCCTGAGCCACAAACTCACCCCAGCTGAAACAAGGTACAGTATAGTGGAGAGAGAGTGCCTGGCCATCAAATGGGCACTCGAGTCTCTCCACTACTATCTGTTAGGGAGGAAGTTCCGCCTGGTGACCGACCACTCCCCTCTCAAATGGATGAGCCAGGCCAAAGAAAGGAATGCTCAGGTCACCAGATGGTTTCTTTCATTACAGAACTTTAAATTCACAGTCGAGCACAGAGCGGGCCGGTTATAGGTAAATGCGGATGCCCTGTCCCGAGTGCACTGTTTGACAAGTGTTCAGCCCCTCAAGGTTTGTGACACACTGAAAGGTCTGTTGCTTGAGGGAAGATATTTTCCTCCCAGCATGTGCTGCTGGGCTGATTGACAGCCAGGTGAAGTCAAGCATCGGACTGGATTATAGGTCCAGGCTTTGCCGACACCAAACTGTTTTAAAAGCCAGCTAAACTACAGCAGAGAGGGAAAGCTGGTGCCTGAATGAAGGCTGAAGACCTCTCTGGGAGGACAGGAGTGGATTATATTTCTGTAAATGGACTCTTTATGCAGAACCTGCAGCATGGTGTGAATGAACACCAGGACTTTCAACTCAGGTAAAGTTGTTTTTTTGATGTACTGTTATACCTGCGTGTGTGAATAAAACACTGCAGTTGGATTGAGAACAGTTTTTTGTTCCTCTGTTCTGCGTCCGCTTACCCTGCCTACCAGAGCGAATACCCACAGGCCCAAAAAAAACATCTGTCCATCCAGTTTGGCCTGTTATCCTACAAGTTGATCCAGAGGAAGGCAAAAACTCCTGTGAGGTAGAAGCCAATTTTCCCCACTTTAGGGGAAAAAAATTCCTTCCCGACTCCAATCTGGCAATCAGAATAACTCCCTGGATCAACGACCCATCTCTAGTAGCTATAACCTGTAATATTGTTACCCTCCAGAAATACATTCCGGTCTCTCTTGAACTCTTTTAGTGAACTTACCATCACCACCTCCTCAAGCAGAGAGTTCCATAGTCTTACTGCTATTACCGTAAAGAATCCTCTTCTATGTTTGTGTACAAACCTTCTTTCCTCCAGATGCAGAGGATGTCCCCTCGTCACAGTCACAGTCCTGGGGATAAATAGTTCATGGGAGAGATCTCTGTACTGACCCCTGATATATTTATACATGGTTATTAGATCTCCCCTCAGCCGTCTTTTTTCTAAAGTTAATAACTCTAATTTTGATAATCTTTCTGGGTACTGTAATCCACCCATTCCAGTTATTACTTTAGTTGCCGTCCTCTGAACCCTCTCCAACTCTGCTATGTCTGCCTTGTTCACAGAAGCCCAGAACTGTGCACAGTACTCCATGTGTGGTCTGACTAGTGATTTGTAAACTGGCAGGAGTATGTTCTCATTATGGGCATCTATGCACCTTTTGATGCAACCCATTATCTTATTGGCCTTGGCAACAGCTGTCTGACACTGGTTTCTGCAGCTTAGTTTGCTGTTTACTAAAATTCCTAGGTCCTTTTCCATGTCAGAGTTACCCAGTGTTTTACCATTTAGTATGTACTGGTGACTTGCATTATTCCTTTCCATCTGCATAGCCTTACATTTGTCAGTGTTAAACCTCATCTGCCACTTCTCTGCCCAAGCCTCCAGTTTATCCAGATCCATCTGTAGCAGTGTACTGTCCTCTCCTGTGTAAAATACTTTACACAGTTTAGTGTCATCTACAATAATTGATATTTTACTGTGCAAGCCTTCTACCAGATCATTGATAAATATATTGAAGAGAATAGGGCCCAATACTGACCCCTGTGGTACCCCACTAGTGACAGTGACCCAATGAGAGTATGTGCCGTTAATAACCACCCTCTGTTTTCTATCACTGAGCCAGTTACTTACCCACATACAGACATTTTCTCCCAGGCCAAGCATTCTCATTTTATATACTAACCTTTTATGTAGTACTGTGTCAAATGCTTTGGAGAAGTCCAGATATACGATATCCATTGATTTGCCTCAGTCAAGTCTAGAACTTACCTCCTCATAGAAACTTATTAAATTAGTTTGACATGACCGATCCCTCAAGTATGGTAAGGCTATTAACCCATGGCTCTTTATATTTTTTGCAGAGTCATTAGAGGACGGCAGGTTGCCAGACAGAGGCGGTAATTACATACAATAATTAAAAAGGATAAGGGTCAGTTAGATATGGTTTCATACAGACCAATATTGTTATTAAATACTGATGTGAAGCTACTGGCAAGGATATTGGCTACAAGGTTATTAAATGTCATTTCAACGTTAATACATCATGATCAGAATGGGTTTATCCATAATAAAGATACTCATCATAATTTACATCGTTTGTATGCAGTCCTCCACGGGGATTCCAGCTCCATCCTGTCTTTAGATTCCACTAAGGCCTTTGACAGGGTGGAGTGGGGATTCCTCTGGAAGGTGTTGGAAAAGATAAGATTTGGTTAGAGGTTTATAAATATAGTATGATTAAGTTGTTGTATAATTCCCCCACTGCCAGATTGAATCTTAATGGGAACTTGACATCGAATTTCTCCGTAATGAGGGGTACTCATCAAGGTTGCCCACTTTCTCCATTACTCTTTGACTTATATATTGAACCATTAGCCATTAGTGTTAGGCAGGATAATATAATTGAGGATTTTGGAATATTGGGAACAGAGGATCACATTTCTCTATATGCGGATGATGTGTTGTTTTTTGTGGAACACCAATATAGTTCTGCCAAGAATGATTCAAACAGTGAAATCCTTTGGGGAGGTATCTGGCTTAGATATTAATTGGGCAAAAACTATGTTACATCTGTACCTTAATGCCATTGGATAATGTTCAACTCTCTAGTGTGGAATCTATGAAGTCTTTAAAGATAGTAGATTCATTTGAACAACTGGGTATGATGATATCCCCAAAAATTGAGGACTTTTTACAGCTTAATCTGATCCCCTTAATTAAACTGAGACCTAAAATGTTGATATGGCTGCAACTCCCCTTATCTCGAGCTGATAGAATATGCTTGGTAAAGATGTTGTATATACAATGGTTGTATACACTGTAATTGTTGTATACACTGAGAAATTCCCTATTGTGGATTGAGGATAAGTTTTTTAAACTGATCCACAATCTTCTTTGGGGAAGAAAGAGGGTAAGGCTAAAATTGGAGTATTTGTATAAGCCAATGAGACAGGGAGGGTTAAACCTTCTTGCTTCAAGGGCTATTTCATAGATGCTCAGTGACTGTTGTGCTGTGAATGGGAGAAAAGTCCCCTGTGCAAGATGCTAGTGAATCGATCCCCATCCCTTTGCTAGAATCTGGGTGATTATTTAATATTGAACAGGACTATAGGGTGGCTGGTAAGCTACTTGTAGATCCTGGGCAACTATTAAAGATTGGTTGTGGATAATCGGTTCACTTTGGTGTACCTCCCTTTGGCAAAATTATTATTTTTAAGAGTTAAATGAATTATCTCGGGAGCAGTTTAGGGAAAAAATAGTATGTTATTAGTTTCACAGGTGGCGAGAAATGGTGAGGTTCTCCCCTTTTTGCTGTTAGTGCAAAGGGGAAACCTATCTAATTTGAGTTGGTTTAGGTATTTTCAGTTACAGTCAGCACTAAGTAGTGTAAAAGAAAAAGACTTTTGCAAATAGATACTTGTACCTTTTTGAAGAATTTAGGTGGGAACCGAGGCCGGAAGGCCAGGACTTCCCAGCTACAGTGCCTTGCGAAAGTATGCGGCCCCCTGGAACTTTTCAACCTTTTGCCACATTTCAGACTTCAAACAAAAAGATAAAACATTTTACATTTTTGGTGAAGAATCAACAAATGGGTCACAATTGTGAAGTGGAACAAAATTTATTGGATCATTTAAACTTTTTTTGTAATAATAAAATTGAAAAGTGGGGCGTGCAAAATTATTCGGCCCCCTTGCATTAATACTTTGTTGTGCCACCTTTTGCTGCGATTACAGCTGCAAGTCGCTTGGGGTATTTCTCTATCAGTTTTGCACATCTAGAGACTGAAATTCTTGCCCATTCTTCCTTGCACAACAGCTCAAGCTCTTTGAGGTTGGATGGAGAGCGTTTGTGAACAGCAGTTTTCAGCTCTTTCCACATATTCTCAATTGGATTCAGGTCTGGACTTTGATTTGGCCATTCTAAGACCTGGGTACATTTATTTTTGAACCATTCCATTGTAGATTTTGCTTTATGTTTGGGATCATTGTCTTGTTGGAAGATATATCTCCGTCCTAGTCTCAGGTCTTTTGCAGACTCCAACAGGTTTTCATCCAGAATGGTCCTGTATTTGGCTCCATCCATCTTCCCATCAATTTTAACCATCTTCCCTGTCCCTGCTGAGGAAAAGCAGGCCCAAACCATGATGCTGCCACCACCCTGTTTGACAGTGGGGATGGTGGGTGATGAGCTGTGTTGCTTTTACGCCAAACATATAGTTTTGCATTGTTTCCAAAAAGTTTGATTTTGGTTTCATCTGACCAGAGCACCTTCCTCCACATGTTTGGTGTGTCTCCCAGGTGGCTTGTGGCAAACTGTAAACAAAACTTTGGATATCTTTGAGAAATGGCTTTCTTCTTGCCATAAAGGCCAGATTTGTGAAGTGTTCGACTGATTGTTGTCCCATGGACAGACTCTCCCACCTCAGCTGTAGATCTCTGCAGTTCATCCAGAGTGATCATGGCTGCATCTCTGATCAGTCTTCTCCTTGTTTGAGATGAAAGTTTAGAGGGACGGCCGGGTCTTGGTAGATTTGCAGTGGTCTGATACTCCTTCCATTTCAATATGATCGCTTGCACAGTGCTCCTTGGGATGTTTAAAGCTTGGGAAATCTTTTGGTATCCAAATCTGGCTTTTAACTTTTCCACAACAGTGTCACGGACCTGCCTGGTGTGTTCCTTGGTCTTCATGATGCTCTCTGTGCTTTAAACAGAACCCTGAGACTATCACAGAGCAGGTGCATTTATGCGGAGACTTGATTACACACAGGTGGATTCTTTTTATCTTCATCAGTCATTTAGGACAACATTGGATCATTCAGAGATCCTGAATAAACTTCTGGAGTGAGTTTTCTGAACTGAAAGTAAATGGGCCGAATAATTTTGCACGCCCAACTTTTCAGTTTTATTATTACAAAAAAAGTTTAAATGATCCAATAAATTTCGTTCCACTTCACAATTGTGACCCACTTGTTGATTCTTCACCAAAAATGTAAAATGCTATATCTTTTTGTTTGAAGCCTGAAATGTGGCAAAAGGTTGAAAAGTTCCAGGGGGCCGAATACTTTCGCAAGGCACTGCATATAAACCACTAGTTAATACACTCTTTAAGAGGGCCTCCTCTCCTGGTCTTAAGGCCTGGGGAGTTGATTGCCCAATGATTTTCATAATAGGAAAATATATTAGGGAATTTTAGATTAGCATCTCACAATTTTAATCACAGTAGTACAATTTAATTTAGTCAGGCTTCTAACTGTCCTCGGTGTGACTCACAAGTGGCTGATTATTTGCATATGATTTAGTCCTGTGTAGAACTGAAAGAATATTCAGGCTCAATCAATTTTATTACTCAGAAGCTGGGTGTAGTGATTCCACCTATACCCCAATGTTGGATCTTAAATGATCTCTCTAGAGTGAAATACTTTAAATTTAGAAAGATACCTTCTAACGAAAATAATGTTTTTGGCAAGACTATTGATTCCTGGCTGAACTTAGTCAATAAGGTTAAGTGGTATGAAAATATTTTGTATAAGGTTGGTAGTGGGAATTTTTTTTGTGTCCCCCCCCCACGTCTTTTTTCAGGGGGAATAGAGGTGCACTGCAAAGGGAAGGAGAGAGAAATGGGGAGGTGTTGGGGAATAGGGTAAAAGAGAGAAGTCTAAAAAAATAGGGAAGAGGAAAGAAAGACAGAAAAAAAAGAAAAAATATAAGGTATTAATGAAATACTTTTTTTCTACTTTAATATTGATGTATTTTAATAGTGATATGTATAGTAAAAAAAGTAAAAATGTTGGAAAAACAATAAATCTGGTTGCCCAGGAATCCAGTAAAAATAAAAAAATGTGCAATATTGGTCTGCATCTCACATTGGTCTTGATTTTCAGGCTTTGTTAGTGCCCATATTATGAATGCAACATCCTGACCTCAGGTGGTTCATCAGAACCTGTGGTATGGTGATCTGACTCATTTTATCATGAACTACAGAAGGTTCAGGTGCTGGGTCCATAATACAGGAGCAACACAGCACCAATATTATGCTCGTCTGAAAGCTACCTTAGTTAATGCATAATATGAGGTTCCCGCAGGGGCTTAGCTAAAGGCTCATGGGTCCTGGTGCAAGAGTTCAGCTTGGGCCTCGCTTCCCTCAGTGCTTTGTGGCTGGGGCCAGGAAGCACATTGCCTTCTTGCAGCAATAGGCAAAAATTGAAACGGCAGCCCTCTCATGCCAAATTCTTGACCTAACCCCTTCCCTCCAGGAAAAGGTGTAACTTGACCTGCATGCACTTTCTTTAATACCAGTGTCTTCTTATGTGACATAAGGTTCCTGGGCCTGATAGCGACTGCTACCACTGCACCCCCTATAGCTACTCCTCTGGGTTCAGGGATTTAGCATGTAAGGTTACATGCACACTGTAACCATTTTGCAAAACATGAACTGCAGATCTGCAAAATTCAATGACCTTCCATGTACAATCTGCTTTTTTCTCATTCATAGAAGTGGCTATTATTGTCTGCAAAACAGACAAGACTAGGACATGTACTATAATTTGAGGGACAGACATACGGGTGCAGACCGTTTTTTGTGGACCCCTAGAGATGAATGGGTCTATGTGTCATATGCAAAAAATGTGGATCCAAGATATGGTCTTGTGCTTGAAGCCTTACAATTGAAGGATTACAGTTTGTCCATAGGGAGATGTATATTATTGGGGGTCATTTATTAGACTGTCATTTTTTTGACAGTCTTTTTAGTTCCTTTTACACTGACGTTGCTTCTGCAAGATGCACATTATTTATGACAGGGCGTGCACCTCATCATAAATTAGGCACATCTTTTTTGCACCAGGCAGAAAATCTACTCCAGCCCAACGGGTGTAAACCCACTGTCCCACGTGTCTAAGGCATTGTCTAGTTCTTCACAGTACCCCTGATGGTGGGGATAGACTTTACCGAGGGGAACACCAGGTCCCTACCCCTTGAGGAGGATTGGCACATGAGGCAGCTGCTCCAGGCGGACCAGAAGGTACCAGAGATATAGATGTAGTCAGCAGGCCAAGTCGTAACCAGGAGCAACAGTGTAGGACCGAAGGATGAAGCAGAGGTGAAGTCAAACAAGCAATAGGTTAGGGCAGGTGGCACAAGTGCAGGTAGGAAATCTGGGTCGGCAACAGGCAGGGATCAAACAGGTAGTGGAGTCCAGAAACACAAGCACAAGTCAAGTACACAGAAACACGAGCAGAGATAACAGCAACGTTTGTAGGACACAAGCAGGGGCGGATTGACCATAGACCTTACAGGGAAATTTCCCGATGGGCCGATGCCCAGGGGGCCACCTGAGCCCTCCTCATGGCCGGCCAGTGGTAGTTTTTGGGGATGTAGTTTGTGGTGCTGGCAGTATTTTGTTATGGACTGTGGTATTTGGCTCTTTTGGGGTGGTATTATGTGCCACAATATGGTGTTGCTGGTCCTGACTTCCATTAATTTGCACCTGACTTCAAAATGGGACCACTTTTAGTAGTTTTTCCAGGGCCACTTTACGTTCCCAGTCCGCCCCTGGACACAAGGATCTTGATGCTCAGGCATCTGGGAAGGGGACGGAGCCACTTATATATGTGCAGGAGGACTAGGATTGGCACAGGAAGTGATGCACGCCAGCCCTTAAAGGGGTTCTCTGTGAATTAAAAAAAAAAATAAAAATACTTAAATATTACTTTATTATAAATATATTGCCAAATTCCTTTCATTAGTTATAATGGCTCATTTTGTCCAGGGAGCAATCATTAGGAGAAATAAAATGGCCTCTGACCTATTAGTACAAAATATGTCCTAATCACAGAGCAGAACTTACAGAAGTTACTTCACAACACTGAGCTAAAGAGCTTCCTCATCCTCCTCTCTGCTCTACTTGTCAGGGATTATGATCCTGATACAGATGAGATCTTCACGTGAATCTCTGTAGGAATGAAGTTCATGAGGAGACATGAACCACGGAGAATAGGGTGGGGGTGTGGCTAATAAGCAGTAGCACTTATCTGCAGTCTCCATTACCACAGCCCCAAATTACCACAGTATGTCCTGTCCGTCGTCTCTGTACTTTGTCTTCTCATGAACTTCATTCTCACAGAGTTTCATCTGAAGATCTTATCAGCTGTATTCAGGATCATAATCCCTGACAGAGCAGAGAGGAGGATGAGGCAGCTCTTTACCTCAGTGTTGTGAAGTAACTTGTCCAGCTGAGTGATCAAGACAGGTTTTCTGTGTACTTATAGGTTGGCAACCATTTTATTTTTCCTAATGATTGCTCCTTAGGCACAATTAACCATTATAGGTAATGAAAGGTATTTGGGAAGATATTTATAATAAAGTAATATTTAAGTATTTTTATTTTCTTAATTCCTGGAGAACCCCTTTAAAGAAGTGATGCAGGGAAGAAGCAGCAATCATGCTGTGGCCAAAACTGAAAGGAAACTGTGGAGCGGATCCCAGAACAAACAGTACCTACAAGGACAGAGTACAGGACTGCAGCGGTGAATGGGGAAGCACTGGTAGCAGATCACAGCCGAACATGGCGCCCGGGACCATGGCAGTAACCAGGGGAACAGCGGCACACAGCAGCCGTTATGACATTTTACTCCTTTTTTTCTGGTGTAAAATTAGTAAATTTGCTGAAGTCTTGGTCCCTGCTATGTCTGCTCTGTGTGTCACGTAAAAACACCTGTGCAACAAACATTGTTGGACAGGCATTTAAATAGTTGCAAAATAGGGGTATTTCAACAATTTTACGCCAAAAAGAGGCATAAAACTGATAATAAATGACACCCAAAATACTCAATCCTTTCATGCAAACATTGGTTGATGCACTCCTGCAGATTTTTATTTCAATAACACATGCAGCATTGAATCTAAACATGTGGTCACATGTAGTGATAGTGGTAAGAAGGGCAAATACAGAGCAGGGAATGGGGAGGGGGTTCAGAAAACACTCAATGACATATCATATTTAGTCTGATAAAAGTAGAGAGGAGTGTGAAGGTGAGGATGAAAATGATAGTGGGTTGTACAGGGCCTAGGAGCTGGATTCGGGTGCTCAGGAGGTGGTGATATCAGACAAGAGGGTGATGGTTGCGGCAGTGGCAATAAAGAGCAGAGGCAGGATATGGCCAGAACCTCCCAAAAAATTGCCAGGACCACATCTGCTTTGGGAACTGGTGTTGCTGCTGATACTGTGGCCAAGCTCGGCTGCCTCTAGCTCTGTGTGCATTGTGCCAATATCTCCCATCTGGCAGTCGTTTTCAACACTGCCATTATACAAAAGCATTGCCATATGCAAGATCTGCAGGATAAAATAAGCATTGGATGTTCAAACACAAACGTAGGTGCCAAGGCTCTTTTGCAGCACATGAGTCGACATCACCCAATCCAGTCAGAAAACAGAAGGGACCACCAGCTACTGCAACAACAGTGTCCTTCTTCTCCCACTCTCCTTTGCAGAAGCCAGGATGCATTGACATGCAGCACAGTGTACTTGTCATCATAATCATCACTTACTGCTTTTCCCACTCAGACTACTCCTCCTTTTACTCCACTCTGTCATCAGCCATCAATAACGGAATATGTGGCACAACTCTAGTGCACAAACGTACGGCTATGGCTACACAGCAACACTAGTGGCGCAACAGCTGTCGTGGCCGGGAATGCAGAGTAGCAGTGATCCATAGAAATGGATGGGATTGCCGAGCCAGTTGAAAAAATCCAAAACTGCTAGATTTCTTGTGACTAGCATGACCATCCCATTCATTTCTATTAGAGATGAGCGAATCTATTCGTCGATTCGTTGATTCGTATCGAATCTTGGAAATTTTCAGCTGCGAAGCGAATCCGAATATTAGGTGATTCGCTTTGGCTTAGTACGCATTCGCTGCATAGTTGCCCTATAAATTATACGCTATTGCATACAAATTCAATTCATTAGCAAACTTTTACTGTTAGTTCCTTTATCGTGCGCAAAAGCCCGGAAAGAAAGCGGTCACCTGACCTAGTGGGCAGGGCTTGCTCTGATTGGCTCAGGCTCGGTAAGCCAGTGACGCATCACTTCTGCTGCAACTGCTGAGATGAGCAGAAGCACTGTGTGTGAAGTTCTGAGACCTGTTTTGTGAAAATTGGGGTGTAATTGCTCTGGGAATCCATATTACACATATCAGGGATTCTGCAGGGCAAGTGCAGCGCCAGTCCAGGGCTAGTAATTAATCAGGCAGGGAGAGATAGGGAGATACAGGGACAAAGACCAGCTGCAGGGCCACCGAGTGAATTGAAAAATGTCTGGAATGGATAAGCAAAAGGGGTCCAGTTCCAGCCAGACCTCGAGCTCTAAAAAAAAAGGAGAAGGTGGCACAAGGCAAAAGTGCGAAAGGACCTGTAGCCGGAGCATTTACTAGTAGTATTTGCAATACTTGGCCGTTTTTCCACCAGGCTAATCCACCAAGGCGCAAAAGTGTAGTGGAGGAGAAAGTGGATGAGGTAGGAGAATGGATGTCACGCTCATCTCAGTCTCAGCCGGATGATCTGCTGTCATCTGCTGATACAGTATCCATATGAAGGCAGGGGTCAGACTCAGAGCATACCTCCTGCTCCACCATTCCTCTCCAGCAAAGCCCGTCATTTTCGTACGCAATTTGTACGCTTATGCGTATGTGTTCAAAGAGGTTGCGTACCTTTTTACCTGAACGTTCATTATTAGTGCGCGAATGTTCGCTAAAAGCCATATAATTATGTATATTTTGTACGCAAATTCAACTAATCTATTCGTTGAATATACGAACCTTAGGAAAAGTTCAGCGAATGTTCGGCTAATAAAATTTTGCATGATTTGCTTATCTCTAATTTCTATGCATCCATCCCATTCATTTCTATTAGAGATGAGCGAGTAGTGTTCGATCGAGCCGGTATTCGATCGAATACTACGCTATTCGGCATACTCGATTTCAATCGAGTATAACGGCGATGGCGCACTTAGAATTCGTTTCCCCTCCCACCTTCCCTGGCGCTCTTTTTCCACCAATCAACATGCAGGGGGGGTATGACAGGCACGCTGAGCACGCTGGCAGCGCGAAAACAGCGTCTACATGGATTGGCTGGAAAAACCATGTGACCTCGAATATTAAAAACTCAGCTCTTCCTGCTCGTACGCATATGCTGCGTGAACTTAGTCAGGGACAGAGGCTGGAGAAGGGACAGACAGGTTTTAGCAGTTGGACAGGCAGGAGCGTGATTAAAAGCCCTTATCAGGGCTACTATAGTGCACTACAGTGATAGCTTTACTACAAGATACACTTTACAGAGAACGGCTGCCGTATTCAGGGATAGCTGCTGGAGTAGGGACAGAGAGAGGCATTAGTGGTGTATTAGGTGCTCTGCTACATACCAAACTATATTTGGCACTACTGTTCAGCGTTCTTTTGGCTGAAAAACCCTGTTATATAACTAGTGTGTATATGCACCATCTGATCTGGCAGTATACGGCTGTGAATTTTATTTTATTTTTTTAAATACAGTTTATTTGGCTCTAGTGTTCTGGGTTCTGTGTGCCTGCAATACCCTTTTTGTATACCAGGTGTAAATACCCACCGTCTGTTCAGTTAGTACACGGCTGTGTACCTTGAAATATACAATATCTAGGCCATTTAATTGGCCACTGTACTGTGCGTTCTCTTGCTAAATTATTTCACATACCTGGTGTAAATACCCACCGTCTGTTCAGTTAGTACACGGCTGTGTACCTTGAAATATACAATATCTAGGCCTTTTAATAGGCCACTGTACTGTGCGTTCTCTTGCTAAATTATTTCACATACCTGGTGTAAATACCCACCGTCTGTTCAGTTACTACACGGCTGTGTACCTTGAAATATACAATATCTAGGCCTTTTAATTGGCCACTGTACTGTGCGTTCTCTTGCTAAATTATTTCACATACCTGGTGTAAATACCCACCGTCTGTTCAGTTACTACACGGCTGTGTACCTTGAAATATACAATATCTAGGCCTTTTAATAGGCCACTGTACTGTGCGTTCTCTTGCTAAATTATTTCACATACCTGGTGTAAATACCCACCGTCTGTTCAGTTACTACACGGCTGTGTACCTTGAAATATACAATATCTAGGCCTTTTAATTGGCCACTGTACTGTGCGTTATCTTGCTAAATTATTTCACATACCTGGTGTAAATACCCACCGTCTGTTCAGTTAGTACACGGCTGTGTACCTTGAAATATACAATATCTAGGCCTTTTAATAGGCCACTGTACTGTGCGTTCTCTTGCTAAATTATTTCACATACCTGGTGTAAATACCCACCGTCTGTTCAGTTACTACACGGCTGTGTACCTTGAAATATACAATATCTAGGCCTTTTAATTGGCCACTGTACTGTGCGTTCTCTTGCTAAATTATTTCACATACCTGGTGTAAATACCCACCGTCTGTTCAGTTAGTACACGGCTGTGTACCTTGAAATATACAATATCTAGGCCTTTTAATAGGCCACTGTACTGTGCGTTCTCTTGCTAAATTATTTCACATACCTGGTGTAAATACCCACCGTCTGTTCAGTTACTACACGGCTGTGTACCTTGAAATATACAATATCTA
Source organism: Rhinella marina (assembly GCA_900303285.1). Classification (NCBI taxonomy): domain Eukaryota; kingdom Metazoa; phylum Chordata; class Amphibia; order Anura; family Bufonidae; genus Rhinella; species Rhinella marina. Next base: position 55,879 of record ONZH01004333.1, read on the forward strand.
GGCCTTTTAATAGGCCACTGTACTGTGCGTTTTCTTGCTAAATTATTTCACATACCTGGTGTAAATACCCACCGTCTGTTCAGTTAGTACACGGCTGTGTACCTTGAAATATACAATATCTAGGCCTTTTAATAGGCCACTGTACTGTGCGTTCTCTTGCTAAATTATTTCACATACCTGGTGTAAATACCCACCGTCTGTTCAGTTACTACACGGCTGTGTACCTTGAAATATACAATATCTAGGCCATTTAATTGGCCACTGTACTGTGCGTTCTCTTGCTAAATTATTTCACATACCTGGTGTAAATACCCACCGTCTGTACAGTTAGTACACGGCAGTGTACCTTGAAATATACAATATCTAGGCCTTTTAATTTGCCACTATACTGTGCGTTCTCTTGCTAAATTATTTCACATACCTGGTGTAAATACCCACCGTCTGAGCAGTTACTACACGGCTGTGTACCTTGAAATATACAATATCTAGGCCTTTTAATTGGCCACTGTACTGTGCGTTCTCTTGCTAAATTATTTCACATACCTGGTGTAAATACCCACCGTCTGTTCAGTTACTACACGGCTGTGTACCTTGAAATATACAATATCTAGGCCTTTTAATAGGCCACTGTACTGTGCGTTCTCTTGCTAAATTATTTCACATACCTGGTGTAAATACCCACCGTCTGTTCAGTTAGTACACGGCTGTGTACCTTGAAATATACAATATCTAGGCCATTTAATTGGCCACTGTACTGTGCGTTCTCTTGCTAAATTATTTCACATACCTGGTGTAAATACCCACCGTCTGTTCAGTTAGTACACGGCTGTGTACCTTGAAATATACAATATCTAGGCCATTTAATTGGCCACTGTACTGTGCGTTCTCTTGCTAAATTATTTCACATACCTGGTGTAAATACCCACCGTCTGTTCAGTTAGTACACGGCTGTGTACCTTGAAATATACAATATCTAGGCCATTTAATAGGCCACTGTACTGTGCGTTCTCTTGCTAAATTTTTTCACATACCTGGTGTAAATACCCACCGTCTGTTCAGTTACTACACGGCTGTGTACCTTGAAATATACAATATCTAGGCCTTTTAATTGGCCACTGTACTGTGCGTTCTCTTGCTAAATTATTTCACATACCTAATTATATACCCAAATATTGTATTTGCAACCAAAAAAAAATAAAATGCGGAGGGGGGCTAGCGGAATCGGACGTGGACGAGGACGGGGGCGCGGAAATGCTGTTGGTGGCCTTGTTGAAGCCAGTGGGGATACAATGCGTGCTGGTGAGGGTCAGCCAGGATCACACTTATCCAGAATCCCTGCCTTTATGGGACAGTTAAGCAGGGGGCGAGTTACACCGCTGTTGAGGCCTGAGCAGGTTGAACAGGTGGTGCAATGGATAGCCGATAGCGCTTCCACACAGTTGTCCACCAGCCAGTCATCCACACAGTCTCACTCTGACCCTCCTTCCTCCACACCTGGCCAACAGAGTCATCCCACCCTTGACCCCTCCCAGGAGCTCTTTTCGGGTCCTTTTTCAGATGTGCCGGAAGAATCCCAGGAGCTAGCAGAGGAATTTGTTTGTAGTGATGCCCAAACACTTGAGTTTTCGCCATCTCCTGCTGATGTGGACCCTGAACCAGCATCTGTTATCATGAGCGATGATGATGATGAGACGCAGTTGCCATCAAGGGAGGCTGTTGGAATGTCCAGTGGGCAGGAGGAGGAGCAGAGTGAGGAAGAGGAGGTGGTGGATGACGAAATGACCGACCCCACTTGGCCAGGGGTGATGTCCAGCGGGGAAAGCAGTGGAGAGGTGGTGGTCTGCGCAGCACCGAAAAAGGCAGCAAGAGGCAGAGGGATGTCCACAGGCAGAGGGATGTCCAGAGGCAGAGGGATGTCCAGAGGCAGAGGGATGTCCAGAGGCAGAGGGATGTCCAGAGGCAGAGGGATGTCCACAGGCAGAGGGATGTCCAGAGGCAGAGGACAGTCCAGACAGAGTAGTGAGGCCACAGCCAGCACGGCCGAAGCTGTTCCCGGCAGCGGGCAGTCGCGTGAAGCTCCCCCATCGAGGCCTCGTACTTCTGTGGTGTGGAGATTTTTTAATGTTTGTGCGGATGACAAACTGAGCGCGGTTTGCACACTCTGCCACTCAAAACTGAGTAGGGGCTCTGAGAAGAGCAATCTGACCACCTCAGGCATGCGGCGTCACTTGGAAGTCAAGCACTGGGCTGAGTGGGAGAGAGCAAACGCAATACAACCTGCGCCCGGTCCTGCTGCCACTGCCTCTTCCCCTTTGTTGTGTGCTGCCACTGCGGTCCAGACCTCCAGCCAGGACACCTCCACATCTGCCTCTGCCTCGGCTACTTTGGGGCCTTCTCCTTCAGCCTCCCCTTCCCCCGCCTCTTCGCCTGCACCTTCACACTCCTCGTCCCATCAACTGTCCATCTCGCAGGCGTTCGACCGCAGGCGGAAGTACGCCTCGAGTCACCCCCAAGCCCAAGCCTTAAACTGCCACATCTCCAAACTGCTGGCCCTGGAGATGTTGCCGTTTAGGCTTGTGGAGACGCAGGCCTTCTGCGACCTGATGGCGGCTGCCGCACCTCGCTATTCTGTCCCTAGCCGCCACTACTTTTCCCGGAGTGCCGTCCCCGCCCTGCACCAGCACGTGTCGCGTAACATCAGGCGGGCCCTGAGGTACGCAGTTAGCGCAAAGGTCCACTTGACCACCGACTCGTGGACAAGCGCTTGCGGCCAGGGACGCTACATCTCTTTGACGGCACACTGGGTGAATGTAGTGGAAGCGGGGACGGGGTCGCAAACAGAGACGGCCTACCTACCACCCCCGCCCAAGATTGCCAGCATGGGTTCTGATAAACCCCCCTCCTCCTCCTCCTCCTCCTCCTGTGCCTTAACATCTCCCTCAGCCGCTAGCTGGAAGCGTTGCAGCACTGGCGGCGGGGAGACGTCAGCAGGCGGTGCTAAAGCTCATCAGCTTGGGCGACAGGAAGCACAGCGCCCCAGAGGTGAGGGACGCCATATTGCAGCAGACGGAGATGTGGCTGTCGCCGCTGCAGCTAGGACCAGGCATGGTCGTGTGCGATAACGGCCGTAACCTGGTGGCGGCTCTGGAGCTTGCCGAACTCAATCACGTACCATGCCTGGCCCACGTTTTTAATCTGGTAGTCCAAAAATTTCTAAAGACTTACCCCAACCTGGCAGAGCTACTGGTGAAAGTGCGGCGCTTGTGCGCTCACTTTCGTAAGTCAACTGTAGCTGCTGCTAGCTTAAAAAAACTCCAGCAACGCCTCCATTTGCCTGAACATCGGCTGTTGTGCGACCTGCCGACTCGCTGGAATTCCACCTATTCCATGTTGGCCAGGGTGTGTGAGCAGCAGAGAGCATTGATGGAGTACCAGATTATGAATCCACGCGTGCCTCCAACTCAGCTCCCTCAGTTTGCCAACCACGAGTGGCCATGGATGGCAGACATATGCGATGTACTGCGTATCTTTGAGGAGTCCACCAAGAAGGTCAGCAGCGAGGACGCTATAGTGAGCGTAACCATCCCGCTCCTAGGCGTCCTTAAAGAATCGCTCATCGCAATAAGGGAGAACGCATTGCACGCAGAGGAGACGGGGGTAGGAGGAGACGCAACGGAGCTACACAGTCAGACCACACTTTTGTCTGCTTCACGGTGGCAGTTGCAGGAGGAGGAGGATGAGGAGGAGGACGATGTGGAGGTGGCTGTGGAAGAGGAGGAGGATGCTGGCGGCGAGGGTAGCAGTCAGGCTGTGTGCGTCCCATTGGTTCAGCGCGGATGGGGCGGAGAGGAGGCGGAAGAGGAAGAGGAGGAAATGGCAAGTGATCCTTCTGGTGGGGGCAGTGAGGTCATGCCTATTCAGAGTCTGGCACACATGGCTGACTTCATGCTGGGCTGCTTTTCTCGGGACACACGTGTTGTCCGGATAGTGGAGAACAAACTGTACTGGGTCTTCGCACTCCTGGACCCCCGGTATAAAGATAACGTCTCCTCTTTTATTCCGGTAGAGGAGAGGACGAATCGATTGCTGGAATACCAGAGGGAACTCGTGCAGAACATGATGGAGATTTTCCCACCCACCATCGCTGGCGGCAGAGAGGAGAGGGTCTCCCAGAGTCCCACAACATCTATCAGGCCCACAGCCACCAGGGGAACACTCTCCAAGGTGTGGGACACGTTCATGGCACCCCCTCGTGCAACTTCCATCACTGCGGGGCCCGCTATCAGCAGGAGGGACAAGTATCGGCGGATGTTGCGGGAGTACCTGGCAGACCGTACCCCTGTCCTCCCCGATCCCTCGGCGTCCTACACTTACTGGGTCTCCAAGTTGGACACGTGGCTGGAACTGTCCCTGTACGCCTTGGAGGTGCTTGCCTGCCCTGCCGCCAGCGTGCTATCAGAAAGGGTGTTCAGCGCAGCCGGGGGCATTATAACCGATAAGCGCAGCCGCCTGTCAACCGACAGTGCGGACAGGCTGACGCTAATCAAAATGAACAGCAAGTGGATTGACCCGGACTTTGCTTCTCCAACCGTGGAAAGCAGCCAAAAGTGAAGTGCCATCTGTATGAAGTGCCATTTCCTCCTCCACCTCCTCCTCCTCCTCCTTAACCGCCGTAGAATTGCTCCGTAAATAAGAAAAATTTATATATTTATGGCTCACCTCTTGGGCCTCCACAAAATGTTTAAGAGGTCTCACCTCTTGGGCCTCCACATAATTTTAAAGAGGTCTCACCTCTTGGGCCTCCACAAAATCTTTAAGAGGTCTCACCTCTTGGGCCTGCACAAAATCTTTAAGAGGTCTCACCTCTTGGGCCTCCACAAAATCTTTAAGAGGTCTCACCTCTTGGGCCTCCACATAATTTTAAAGAGGTCTCACCTCTTGGGCCTCCACATAATTTTTAAGAGGTCTCACCTCTTGGGCCTGCACAAAATGTTTAAGAGGTCTCACCTCTTGGGCCTCCACAAAATCTTTAAGAGGTCTCACCTCTTGGGCCCCCACAAAATCTTTAAGAGGTCTCACCTCTTGGGCCTCCACAAAACTGTTTAAGAGGTCTCACCTCTTGGGCCTGCACAAAATGTTTAAGAGGTCTCACCTCTTGGGCCTCCACAAAATCTTTAAGAGGTCTCACCTCTTGGGCCTCCACAAAATCTTTAAGAGGTCTCACCTTTTGGGCCTCCACATAATTTTAACAGGTCTCACCTCTTGGGCCTCCACATAATTTTAAAGAGGTCTCACCTCTTGGGCCTCCACAAAATCTTTAAGAGGTCTCACCTCTTGGGCCTCCACAAAATCTTTAAGAGGTCTCACCTCTTGGGCCTCCACAAAATCTTTAAGAGGTCTCACCTCTTGGGCCTCCACAAAATCTTTAAGAGGTCTCACCTCTTGGGCCTACAAACAATTTTTAAGAGGTCTCACCTCTTTAGCCTCCACACAATTTTTAACGGGTCTCACCTCTTGGGCCTCCACATAATTTTTAAGAGGTCTCACCTCTTGGGCCTCCACAAAATGTTTAAGAGGTCTCACCTCTTGGGCCTCCACAAAATTTTTAAGAGATCTCACCTCTTGGGCCTCCACATAATTTTTAAGAGGTCTCAGCTCTTGGGCCTCCACATAATTTTTAAGAAGTCTCACCCCTTTAGCCTCCACACAATTTTTAAGACGTCTCACCTCTTGGGCCTCCACAAAATTTTCCATGAGCCTCTGGCCAGCCCACGGCCTCTTCCTGCCTTTTGCGGTCCTACGCATCCCTCCACATCCCCACTGCTTTACCTGCTAGACATGACACTGGGCCAGGTCGGGTCACTGATATCTCTAGCGCCAACAATTTGGGCATTTTAAGGCTTCTGCATGTGTTTGAGTTGTTTTTACATTTTAAAGAAGACATGTCTGACCACATTTCACACACACACACAATGACAATTAGGGGTGGGGTCTATTTGCTTTCCCCCTTGCCTATGCCATCTGTGGTTGTCATAGGCAACGTGATTTTAAGGGGTGCAGAATTTCATCTTCTTTTTTGTCTAGTTTGGCTTGGGGTCCATGGCAATGTAGAGGAAAGAAGGTTTCCTTGTATGGTCTCACTTTACAGAGAGGTTAGATTGTCTTTGGAGTGTATTGTTGAGAGGCTGTGATAGTGGCGTAATAGTGTGACTTGGGCGCGTTATATGCACCCAGACATGCTTCCCCTGCTGTCCCAGTTGCATTCCAGCAGTGTTGGCATCCTTTTCTGAGGTTTCAGGGTGGACTTGGTGACCTCCAAGTGGTCGAATTGAGATTTCCAAGTGGCGAGCATTTTTTTCCCATAGACTTTAATGGGATTCGATATTCGGTCGAATAGTCGAATTTCGCGGTCTATTCGAATCGAATTTCGAACTTTCGAATATTTCACTACTCGCTCATCTCTAATTTCTATCCTTCAACTACAACTGGGCAAGTTGTTCAGTGACAATGGCAGGAACATTATGGTTGCATTTGGGTGAAAAAACACATGCACCTTCATAGTGTACGTGATCAATTTAGTTGTCCTACAGGTTTTTTTTTACTGGCTTGCAGAGTGTGCTGGCTACGTCCATGAGACTGTGCTTGCATTTAAGCCATTCTTATATGGCAAGGAATATCCTCCGGGACCTTCAGCAACAGAGGGGTCTGCAATTGCACCACTTGATCTTCGATATTCCACCTTGCATATACTAGCGTGATATAAGTAGCTGTGAATGATTTTGTCATGCACCAGACCACCTCAGCAGGGAGCATGAATTGTTTTCAGTGGAAGCTCATCAGATTTGCTGGTTGCAAGCTCAGGTCCTTCGAAGAGGCCACCAGTCTTGTCAGTAGGGGCAACTTCAGAATCAACTACGTCATCCCCCTGATATTTATCTTAAAGCTTACACTGATGCAACAAGGGATGGAGAAAGAAGAACAGCTGATGCATTTTGGTGGCTGTGCTGTCCTATAGCTGTTGGGGACCAACATGGAGAAAGTGCTATGGAGAAGGCAAATGAAGATGAGGAGCTACCACTTTAGAAAGAGCAGGAGCCAGTGGTGGAGGAATAGTTGATGATGATGATGGCACCGACCAATCATCTCAGTAGGGGTGGAGCCAGAAAGAACTGGGTCCTTGGCCTCATTGTCAGAATGGCAAACTGTACAGTACGGTATGGTTGCTTGCTTATGTAATAACAGCCATATCCTTACCATCAAGCAATCTAATGATTCCTGGATAGCCATGCTTTTAGACCCTCACTATCAAAGCGAATGCTTTCCTGTTGCCAAAAGGGAGGCCTAATTACTTTAATAATAGGAAACACAGCTTGCCACAGCTTTTGGCATACAAATTCCTGCCATCTATGTGTCTGACTGGGATGCCCCTCTCATGCACCATGCTAGGCTGATGCAAATCAGCAAACGGTTCAGTCCTATTTGGACTCTGTCCTTTCTCCGGCACATACCATGTTTACTGTTCTCCATGGACTTTTGTCAAAATGAATGAGGCATAGATTTGTGAAGATTTTCACACTTCTCCAGCTGATAAATATATCTGTCTTTGCCAATGATTCCTCCTCATGCCACTGCTACTGTCTGTCTGCCTGCCTACCATCTTGTCCCATACAATATGGCTGCTGCTGCCACTATCATGCCAAAGCTGGTGTTGGCCTACCTACTACTATGTTCCCTTATGTATGGCTGTTGCTGCTGCTGCAATAATGCTACTCTCTGCCTGCCTCATTATGTCCCATACAGTATAGCTGCCAGCACTGCTACAGCTGCTACTCCCTAGTGCTACTGCCACTTCTATTACCTCTACTGCCACTACTATTACCACTACACAGTCAACATTACTACTACTACAACTACCCCTTAAAAGCTGCCTTGTGCATACTGCTTTTTCTGTTCCATGCTGTGCTGCTACTGCTGCCACTTCTGTTGCAGCCATATGCCACTATTACCCTACACTTTCCACATCCACACTTTACTGCTGCTGCTCCCAATTAAAAGGGAGAAATTTTCCAGGCTTATTCAGAACTAGTTTTTCTTTTGACAATTAACACTTGTTTGTGTATAAATACAGGCAAGCATTCTGCCCCCGTTAAGGCATAATAATAAAGACGCTAGGGTAGAACAAAACACTGTTTCTTATGACAATAACGTATGTGTTTAAGGGCTCGTTCACATCACCGTTAGGGATTGCGTTCTAACTTTCCGTTATAATATCGTTATAACGGAAAATAACGGAATCCCTAGGACAGAAATCAAAATGGACACCTTTAAGAGGCATTCCGTTTTGATCCATCATAATAGAAGCCTATGGGAAAGCATAACGGATCCGTCTGGTTGCCGTTATGCTGGACGGAAAACAAAGAATATGGAAATTAAAAAATATTTTTTTTTCAGTATTTGCTGTAAAAACAAAACCCATAAAATTGTTAGGAATTGCGTTTTTTTTCTACTTTCAAACTATTTGGAATTTTTTTTCCATCTTCCCACTACATTCTATGCAATATTAAATGGTGTAATTAAAAAGTACAATTTGTTCTGCACAAGTCCTCATACGGCTATGTGAATGGAAAAATTAAAAAGGTAATGGCTCCGGCAAAGCAGGAAGCAAAAAACAGAAATGGAAAATTGTTGCATCAGGAAAGGATTAAAGAGATTTGTAGGCTGCAGATGTTGATGATGCGTTCTACAAATAGGTCCTCAATATCAGGTCAGTGGGGGTCTAATACCCAGCACCCCCACAAATCAGCCGAGCAGCCAGTGGTTCCAGAAACTATTCCAACAGCTCCATACACTATGCAGTCGCAAGGTACTGCAGCACTAACCTCCACTGATCTGATACTGATGACCTATTCTGAGTTTCATCGATATATGTATGTGTCATGAGTGGATAAAAAAAAAAAGTAATATCTGTCTTAATTCTTTACGTCCTTTAATGATCCATTCCTAATTTTGGCTTCAAAGATGCAGTAAGTGGATTACATGAATTATTTTTTTTTACCTTTGAGTACATTACACATTTATGCTGGCTAAACAACCTTAGTGAGATTTATTGCTTGTTATTAGAAATGAGTAGAGATGAGCGAATCTATTCGCCGCTTCATAGATATGTATCGAATCTTGGGATTTTTCAGCTGCAAAGCGAATCCGAATATTAGTCGATTCCCTTCGGCTTTGTACGCATTCGCTACGTAGTTTGTCCTATAAATTATACGCAATTGCGTACGAATTAGTTACTGTATATGCTGTTGCGTACGAATTCAATTTATTAGCGATCTTTTACTGTTCGTTCGTTTATCGTGCGCAAAAGCCCGGGAAGAAAGCGGTCACCTGACCTAGTAGGCTGGGCTTGCTCTGGTTGGCTCAGGCTCAGTAAGCCAGTGACGCTTCATTTCTGCTGCGACTGCTGAGGCGAGCAGAAGCACTGTTGTGAATTTGTGAAGTTCAGAGACACTGTGTTCTTCTAACTGGGGTGTAATTGTAGTGGGAATCTATCATACATATATCAGGGATACTGCAGGGCAAGTGCAGGGCCAGGTCAGGGCTAGTAATAATCAGGCAGGGAGAGAGAGACAGGGAGAGACAGGGACAAAGACCAGCTGCAGGGCCACAGAGTGAATTAAAAAATCTTTGGCATGGATAAGCAAAAGGGGTCCAGTTCCAGCCAGACTTTCAGCTTTAAAAAAAAGGAGAAGGTGGCACAGGGCAGCAGTGCCAAAAGACCTGTAGCCGGAGCATCTGCTAGTAATATTCCCAATACTTGGCCGTTGTTTCACCAGGCTAACCCACCAAGGCGCAACATTGTAGTGGAGGAGAAAGCAGATGAGGTAGTGGAGTGGATGGCACGCTCATCTCAGTCTCAGCCGAATGATCTGCTGTCATCTGCTGATACAGTGTCCATATGTAGCCAGGGGTCAGACTCGTCTTGCTCCACCATTCCACTCAAGCAAACCCCATCATTTTCTGCCACCTCTCGGGCTTCAGTGTTCCCTCTTAGTGGTGTCCCTTCAGCAATTTCTAGGGAAAAAAAAGCCACTGAAGCCCAACTTATAATCCGGCGGTTATAGAGGACAGCCCCCCTGAGGATTTCTTAGAGGGCAGTCAGATTTTGGACAGCCCGGAATTGTCAGTTGGTGGGGAACAGCCTAATTTGCAAAAATGTGTTGTGGAGGAGTCTGATGAGGAATCTGATGTGTTAGGCCGGAGGACCTGTGAAGCGGAGGAGGATTTGAGCTCAGAGGAGGAGGGTGGTACTAGTAGTGGCAGCAACAGAGGGCAGAGGCGAGTTAGGCCCAGGGCTAGTGCTTCCCTGGAAACTAGCGAGACCCCAAATATAGTAGGGCCGGCACCAGGAAGTAAGAGTGCGAAAGGCTTGGCCAGCTGTGGAGGGCGCACGTCGGGTGTATGGAAGTATTTTACCACTCTGCCGGGGGATAGCAGTATGGCCACGTGTAATTTCTGTAAGCAGAAATTGAGCCATGGGAAAGCCGCGAATGTTGGGACCACTGCTCTGTGGAACCATTTGAAGCGGCGTCATGCCGGTAATTTAGAGCAGCCCAATAATAGTAAAGAGCTGGTTACTTCTCTGGGGGTCCCTTCTGTCAGGCAGGCCGCATCCAGGGTCATAGCTCAGCCTGCATCCCGGGGTGTATGTAGTACATCCACCTCATCGTCGCCCAGTGCGTGCATGTCTCCACCTCCTCTCATTCGGCAGCCATCCATTGCAGAGTGCGTGGCCAGGAAGCAGTTTTACGCCACAAGTAATCCGACAGTGCGCAAACTGAACGGTCACCTGACAAAGTTGCTGGCTGTGCAGTCTCTGCCGTACCAGCTGGTTGACTGCCCAGCTTTTAGGGAGCTAATGGCTTGCGCTCAGCCACGCTGGCAGGTCCCTAGCCGCCATTACTTTTCAAACAAATCTATCCCCGCCCTTTACTCCCACGTGGCAGAGAATATTGGATGCTCCCTGCAGCTGTCTCTCTGCAGCACGGTGCACGTCACGGTGGACACCTGGAGCAGTGCTTATGGCCAGAGGCAATACATGTCCTTTACTGCCCACTGGCTGAATGTATTTAGTGGCAGCGAGGCAGGAACACCCCAGCAACCCGATCAATTGCTGTTGGCACCTCCACGTGCTTTCCAGCCAGGATTGCAGCAGAGCACCCAACAACTATCCGCTTCCACCTCCACGGGCAGTCCGCCTGCTGGAGCGTCAGGGCAGCGAGTTACCCATGCTCCTTCATATCACATGTGTCAGGTGAAACGCTGCCATGCAGTGTTAGACTTAGTTTGTCTTGGCAGTAGCAGCCACACAGGCCAGCGCTTGCTGCATTACATGAAGCAGCAAATGGTGCACTGGCTGACTCCACGTCAGCTGGAAGTGGGCAAGGTAGTGAGTGACAATGGGACAAATATAGTGGCAGCACTGAACCTGGGTCAATTCTCGCATGCTCCCTGTATGGCACATGTGCTAAATCTAGTGGTGCAAAGATTTCTAAAAACATTCACTGGCCTGCGCACAGTGCTGGCAAAGTCGCGGAAGCTTTGCACTCATTTTAGCCATTCATATGTATCTCGCCACGCTCTGGTGGAACTGCAGCGTCAAAACGGTCTTCCACCACACCGCTTAATAGGATACGTGGCGACCCGGTGGAATTCCACTCTTCATATGTTGCAGCGACTCCTAGAGCAGCGTAGAGCAGTGGACGATTTTGTCCAGCAGCAGCCAGAATCTTCCAGCATAGGGAGCAGGTGCGGCTTTGATTTCCGGCAGTGGAGGCTGGTCCGAGATGCCTGCACTGTTCTAAGGCCCTTAGAAGAAGCCATCAAATTGGTCAGCCGGGACAGCTGCGGTGTGAACGACGTAATTTCAATAATATTTGTGCTGGAAAAGACACTCACGCTCATGCAGCAGGGGGCAATGGGGGAAGGAAATCCTGGTCATTTGTCTACCGGCCGCCATGCTGTCACTGTAGGGGAGCCCCAACGCCAAAGTTCCCTTGTGGAGTAGGATGAGGATGAGGAGCTTCAGATGACCAGGAGGAGGAGGAAGAGACACAGGTGGAGGATGAGACTTTCAGGGACACAGAAGTTTCTCAGAGAGAGGCTGAGACGGAAAGAAGTGGCCTCTCAGGCACGCTGGGCAGGATGGCGAGTTGTATGCTCACATGCTTATGCACTGACAGGCGTATCCTAAACATAAGGCAGACTGACGAATACTGGCTGGCGATGCTTCTGGACCCGCGGTATCAATCCAACATGGGGGATTGTTTTCCTCCCCAGGAAAGGGAAGAGAAATTAGTCTCATTGCGGGAGAAGCTATGTAGTAACCTGGCCAGAGCTTTCAGCCAGCCCCAGCCTGCTGCCAGCATGTCTGAGAAGGAGGTCCAGCCGAGTAATCCACCTTCTGCCACAACCAGCAGCAGACAGTTAAGCCTAATGAGTATGATGCAGGAATTTTTCTCTGTAGGCTCCCAACAGCTGCAGCCAAGTGAGCAGGCTCAGATCACCCGCCTCAATGAGCAGGTTCAGGCTTACCTGCAGTCTGGCTCACAAAGCCTCTTCTCAGACCCCCTGGACTTCTGGGCAGGCAGATTACAACAGTGGCCATAACTGTCCCACTATGCACTAGGGCTTCTTTCCTGCCCAGCCTCAAGTGTCATGTCAGAGAGGGTTTTTAGTGCCGCTGGGGGGGTGGTGACACCCAAAAGGACAAATCTGTCACCAGGCAGTGTTCAAAAAAATACCTTTATAAAAATGAATAAAGGCTGGATTACATCCGAATTTCATACTCCTCTTGCTGATGCTGGTGATTAGATCAGGCCTTGTAGGGCAGAATAGTCTGAGTGCTGTCTTCCCACTGTTGCTGTCAGCCGGGCCATAATTTTACAGCCAAATGTCTAGTGTCATGTCATGGGCACTTGTGCGTTACGTACATATATGTTTCCTAACAATATTTCTTCACAGTATGTCAGGAAGGGGTTAAAGGTGTACAAAAACATCAAACCACAGGTTATATACATAATATTATTAATAATAATAATAATAATAATAATAATAATAATAATAATGATAAAATAACTTTTTAAAAACAGAAAAATACAAAAAATAAATAAAATAAAAATTAAAGCGGATGCCAACGTGCCGCCATCATTTGCTGCAGCTCCAGGTGGTCCAGCTGGAGGCTGCGTAGGAGGCGGGTGGCAGCGTGGAGCTTCATGCCAAATCGCCGTATGGCGGCCTCCATCTCGAACTCAGTGGGTATGTCTGTAGGGGTGGAAACAGGAATATAATTAGTATGTAATATCAAGTTAAAGGGGTTGTCCCACGAAAAATATTCTAAACTTTCAAAGCAGCACCTGGATCTGAATACTAGTTGCATGTCATTAAATATTTTGTATATCTACAAGAACTGACTCTGTGAAATGTATCTTTATTGAGCCTTTTTTTTCTTATTTCTTAGAACTGCTCACTGAGAAGGACGCACATGCTCAGTTTAAATCTTCAACTGCCTCCTGTCCTGAGCTGTGATAGGGAGAGATGGACACGAGTCCTGACATGCAGCAGAATAGACACTAGTCACACTACCCTTGAGTAACCAGCTTGATGTAGCAGAGTAATTGGGGCAGATCTCTGGATCTATGTGAGGTGTAGGGCTGTTTCTCGCTTTGTTAAAAAGAGATTGCCAATGTACTATAATATTATGTCATGTATGACACATTTTTGTTAAATATGTTTGGGGTAACACAAGTTTCTACTTCTTTCACTACCTTGATTTTAAAATTATTGTGATATGTCTGCTTCACTAACCACTTGGAGAACATAATGTGTACACAGTCTAGTTATCAATAACATGTTGGGTGGCATGATCCTAGTGCTTGAAAATATTACACTTCTGTGAATTAGGGGTATGTACTTATGGGACACTCATACTGGGTGGTCTTCCCATGGGCCTGGGGAAAACTGTATTTCCCCCCTGACGGTTGGAGCTATAAAAGATAAAACATAAAATTAGCTTGTATTTTGAAGACAGAAGGTCCACTCATTACACTTTTTTATTTTACCTACCTTCTCCCTCTGGTAGCTGGGCTGGGGGTGTATGAGGGCCAGGTTGGGTCCTCTCAGGGTGGGGTGGAGGGGGGGACAGAGGTGCTCCTCTCTGGTGCAGCAGCTGTCAAAATTTAAATAATGGCATTACATTCAACTCAAATGAACAGTTGTAACTTCTGATGTTGATACATCTGAATAGTTTGGGGCTGGATCCTATTCCTAACCACTAGTGCTCTTATATCACTGCTGCTGCACTCCCACATAGCCTGGATTAAAAATAAATTAAATATGTTTACACTTACTAGAAGGTCCTTCAGGGGCCTTCCGGGCACGTCCCTGCTGTCGACGCTGTCGACGTCGCTGACGTTTCTCTGCAACATAAATCCATACACAATTGTTATGATGACCGTTTTAATACTAACACTGTATACTACTATGAAGATATTATGGGTGAGAGGAGGGCTATATGATGGAGAGTGAAGGGAACATAGAATATCTGGGATACATATTTGATGGAGGGAGCATTTGTTGGGAGGGGTGGGGGGTTGAATAAATGAATAAAAGATGTCTGTGTGTCACATTCTGCAGGTACAAACATAACAAATATAAATACAGCACATACAATGCACTAGTATACCATAGTTCAAGTCCTAACCGTTCCTGAATGGGCAGGACAGTCAGGATTTTAGCGGCTGTGTCCGGGAACGGGTGGCTAAGTCCCGTGGTCTGCTGTCTTTGCATCCATAGGAAGCAGAGACGGGTGACGGTAAGCAGGGAGCAGTTCCTTCACCTTCCCCGACGTCCAATTTATATATGTCTCCTTGTGGCTGCCCCCATACAGTATAATGTCTTCTCCTTGTGGCCCAAAGTGTTTTTTTCTTCTAAATGGGTATTTCTTGTGATACATTTCTTAATATTGTTATCGTGGGAATATATTTTAAATCACCCACTCCAGACACATTAGCTGCAGCATGAGCACATCTTTGAGTCTGTGTGTAGGAGGAGGAAGCGCTAACTATGAAGGGGCATATAAGGGTACTTTCACACTAGCGCTAGAGATCCGGCAGGCTGTAAATTCTCAGATTTGAACAATTCTAAAAAAATATAAATGATAATTGCTCCATCTAATAGACCCTTAAAAAGTCACTGTACTTTTATATTTCATTTCACTTCATAGAGAATGGTGTAACTAGCAAATTTCAAAATCATTTCATTTAAAAAAGACCCACTAGGGGTTTCGCTTCCACCTAAGTTGCCGTCTACTGCCTGTTGCTAGGCAAGATCCGTCCCTGGTAGCAGAGACTCAGAAGATGGCTGAGAAGTGGGGCTTGTCAAAGCTAGATTAGATCATGAGCCTTATAAAACCACTGCTTCTACACTGTATCTGAACATCACATAAGCCTCTTGCTTATCTGTAAGAGTGATTTATTCCTCCTTATCAGCTATCTGAGCTCCCTAGAAGAAAACAAACATAGTGGGAAGTGAGGTCACTACAGCACAGTACTGGGAGAAGTGAGGCACTCACTGCTTCTGAGTGAAATGCATCTAGCTGTGCAGCTGAAACAAAGAATAATATGGCTGAAAAAGACTTTAGGGGAACTAAAAAATAGCTGTTACGGTTGTACAAAGAAGCACAGCCATTATACATACTTATTTTGAAAACTCAGGTATGCTTCATGTATTTATTTTCTATAGTGCCATCACAGGCCATCGTGGGGTTTCCCATGCCTGCAGAAAGGGAAGTATATTGTCAGGTGGTGGTTTCAAAAGATATATACATTTAAGGGTGCATTCACATCATCATTTAGCTTTCCATTGTTCTGATCCATCAGAAGAAGAGAGAGAGAAACAAAAACAGGATCCAGTAAAAAAACGGATCCTGTTGCATCAGTTGTCATCCGACAGGGAAAATAGTCCTGCATGCAGTACTTTTGTTTCTATCTAAAAAAACGGATCTCAGACGGAAATGGTTCAAACGGATGACAACTTATGCAACAGGATCCGTTTTTTTACTGGATCCTGTAAAAAAACGGATCTGTTTCAATCTTATACATAACTGATGCCACAGGATCCATTTTTTTTTACACGATCCAGGTTTTTTTTCTCTCTCTCTCTCTTCTTCTGACGGAACAAATGAATGGAAAGCTAAATGGTAAGGGCTCGTTCACATCAGCGTTATGCTTTCCGTTTGTGTTTTCCGTTATAACATGGTTATAACGGAAAATAACGGAAACCATAAGACGGAAGTCAAAACGGAAGCCTTTAGAGGCATTCCGTTTTAATCCGTCATAATAGAAGCCTATGAGAATCATAACGGATCCATTTGGTTCCCGTTATGCAAAACGGAAAACAAAGTCCTGTCGACAGAACTTTGTTTTCCGTTCAGCATAACGGAACTCAGACGGATCCGTTATGATTCTCATAGGCTTCTATTATGACGGATCAAAACGGAAGCCTCTAAAGGCTTCCGTTTTGACTTCCGTCTTATGGTTTCCGTTATTTTCCGTTATAACCATGTTATAACGGAAAACACAAACGGAAAGCATAACGCTGATGTGAACCCACCCTAATGTGAATGCACCCTAAAGGATATCACTTTGTACTTTTCTTTGGAAAGAAAGGTTACGAAAACCCAGTTAAAGCTCTAGTGAGGTCTGAAGTGTTCCTAATCTGTTTGAAGGAAGACAGAAATGTATTATATAGTAAAGGGGAGATAAATTATTAACATTGTAATAACTCATGAAGGTCTGTTCATGAAGGAATAAAGTCCTAATTTAAAAGAGTGTCGAAGTGGAGTTGTTCTGGATGATAATTGGAATACCTCTGTTCGCTTGGATGTCAAGACCTAAAAATAGATCTCTAATTTGCATAAGTGGTGGAGGGGAATGGCATACATGTCTGAAGTATATTGTTCGAGTTCAAAATTCACCATGTTTTGGATGTTAAGGGATTTATAAGTTTAAGGGGTTGTAGCTTTTTATGGTCACAAAATATTAGTTTATACAGTGGTATATTGAGTATCTCTTCTTCTACAGAGACTCACAGTTTATGAGGAGGTCTATGGAACCAGTCTATTATTCTACAAAGATGTACTGCTTGAAGAAAGTTTTCAGGATCAGGAAGATTCATGCCACCTGCTTTATGTGGTAGTTGTAATATTGTATATCATATATGCGGCTTCTTACCCTTCCACACAAACCGAGAGAATATTTTATTCACTTCGCCAAAGAGGGGAAATTGTTTTTATGCAAGTGTGAGAGATTAGACGAGATGTTAACGCCCAGAAATTTTATGGTCCAATCAAATAGAGAATTGGCGCTTAAGGATGCCATTGCTTGATTAGAGAGAGACACATTGAGAATTTTTGATTTACCCACATTGACTTTAAAGTTCGAGATATTACCAAACTCTGCTAAAAATTATTCTGCAGTATAACTAGGAAATAATCAGCCAGATTAGTCAGCATCAACAGTAAATTATCCACATATGCTGCAGTTTTATGTTTCATATTTCCACTTTTAATCCCGTGTATACTATTTTCCATCCTAACTTTTTGAAGAACGGTCTCCGTAGTAATTACAAATAATAAGGGCAATAGAGGCATACTTGATGCTTAAACATAGGGAAGGAGGGTTTGATTAAACATAGGGAAGGAGGGTGATAATGTATCTTTTACTAGTACTTTGGTTGATGGTTCTCTATACATAGTAATGACAGCTTCGATAAATACGTGGGGAATATTGAACGCTGCCATAGATGCTGCAAGAACCAGTAGTGTGGATGAGAAATTAATTGTATTACGTGATATATTGTCCTTGCCTTCTCTGTTGGGAACAAAACCTACCTGGTCAGGAGCTATAATATAGGGAAGAAAGGAACGTAAATGATTAGCCAATATTTTATCAAATATTTTAACTTCTACATTAAGAAGGGAAATCAGATGATAGTTACTGCAGAGTGTTGGATCTTACCCCTCTTTGTGGAGTATAGTTATTTGAGCTGTGAGAGTTTGTATATGAAATGGGACTCCATTCAATGCTTCATTATAGAGTCTTTCCATATATGTCTTCTGTTTTATGCAACAGGTCACCAGATCAATTTTTTAAAACTAGTTATGTACGAGTTATGTCTTTAGAATATTGCATTCATTTAACAGTGGTGCCTTGATCTCCAAATATCAGTGCCTGTCCCTAAAGTCCCATTTCCTACTTGTGTTTGACATAGGAGAGATTCTGTGGAAGGAAGCTGACTGACTGTCTCATATCAATTACTATGCCGACCTGCTTCAGCCATAACAGAGAAGGGGGCTGGCTTACTTGGGTCACACACAGGCTGGGTATGGAGCTACCATGACATGAAAGTGGTACTGGTATCTTGAGATCTGAGCACCTGTGTTAATGCAACTATATTAGTAAGTGGTATCGCTTCTATTTTAAACACATATAAACCAAATTTGTCTAGCAGGCCAAACTTTTTAATGCAGGTTCATCTTTGATGAGGCTACACTTGCAAATACATATACTATATTTTCAGAGCAATTGTGAAAGCAAATCATCCTTTCTGTTCTTATTTATTTTATTTCATTATACAACACACTGATGCATTGTTTTGCCATCTAAAAGCCTCTACAGACATTTTTTTATAAAGAAAATTTCAAGAGCAGCATACTCAATTTGTCTGTAATCCTTAATGTAATCTCATAATCCTTTTCTACTTTTCAAAATGTACTAATATATGTTGTTTTTGTCAACATTATACATGTTATTGCTTTGACAATAAATATTCTTTAGAAAACTGAAATGCTGATAAGTTCCTGAGTTATTTCCTTCATTAATCACAATACCCTGTGGTACTTAGTCAGGGGCGTACACAAAAATCATGGGGCCCCATAGCAACAATCAGTATTGGGCCCCTCCCTCACAAATATAAAGTACAATTTAAGTTTATATATATATATATATATATATATATATATATATATATATTATATATATATATATAATTATGCTTACATTGATGACAGTGTGTGCCCAAGCAAACCCCCCCACTATGAACTCTGCTTGCTTCTGATGGTTACTGTGCCCCAGGAGGTGGGCTGCCTAGGGCACACTGTCCTCTATATATGCAGCACCAAGCATTTGGGGGGGGGGTGTCATTGTGCACCCCACTCTCTATATGATATGCATCTCTCTATGACATGCATCAGCAGCAAGCAGAGTTCAGCAGAGTTGCTGCTGATGCATATATAGAGAACAGTGTGTCTCCCACCCCCACCCAAATAAACTCTGGTGGCTGCTGTGGAAGGCAGAATGGCTGCCCCCCTCCTCCCCCACCACCAGGTCAGTTACTCACAACTTGCAGGTGACGCTGGGGACTGGAGTCCGGTGGCTGTTTGAGCAGGCAGTGAGCATGTCCCGCCCCCTCAGTCCTTTCTCCCTTTCTCCTGCTGCTGCTGCGATGCACTAGCCAATCAGCAGCAGGAGCTTAGCACTGCTAAAAGCTGATTGGCTAGTGCAGCGCCCAGCAGGAAGAGAAGAGTGAGCAGCGTGCTCACCTGCCTGCAGACTGTCAGGTCTGTTTGCAGTACACACACTATATCTAAGGGGAAGGGGGCTTGAGCAGAGAAAAAGCAGGGCCCACCTTAGCCCCAGATCGAATAACAGCCATACTGTGGATATTGTAGGGAGCAGGGCCTTCCTTCCACTCCGGGCCCCCTCCTGCCACGGGCCCCATAGCAGTTGCGTGGTCTGCCGCTATTGGCGGTACGCCACTGTACTTAGTCCATTTTTACAGGCTGCCAAATGAAATCTATGGGAACAATTTGTGCTTAGAGTTAATATTTTAAACTGTGTATTGTACAATATAATATTACAAAATATACTCTACCTGCATTCATTATTGAATATTGAATACTGCTGAGCCCCAAAGTAAATCTGTAACTAGGCTCCATACATAACCAATGGGCATGGACCGACTGTGTCCCTGGATGGATTGGGCTACTCGTAAGGGTGATATCTAAATGGCCCTTTGATTTTTACCCTTTCACTCATATACAGGGATAGTACTTACAAGAGGCAACTGGTTTGATGGTTACAGGCTAACGTGGGCCAACAGTCTAATGGTTACAACAATCATTCTTTAAAGGCACTTGGTTAGAGGCAATAGTTTTGATGAACACACCACTTTCTCACCATTAAACAGTTTTGTTTATATTGCAAATGCTTGCAGTGCAATCAACATCGTGCTTGAGGAAATATGGCTCACAATGGTGTATGTATCTCTGTATTACAGGCTACCTGTGTAATGGTGGTTAATAGAGGTGAGCAAATCTGTCGAGATTCGGTTTAGTTCCGATGTGCTGAATTTTTAAAAACGTTTGGTTCGAAGGCACCAATTGCCCTTGAAATTGGTATAACAATATCTAGTCTCATAGGACTCAAAATATTTAGGAAAACATGCTATCTTGCTACGTTAATTTTTAAAGAATTTTAATTTTTTCTCCCCCTACCACAACTTTCCTAAGCTCTGGATCGCAATGACAGCAATTGTAAATCATAAACAGCTGATTTAAAAACACACCGCACCGCACCATTGCATGTGCTATGCTTTTTCATATTCCAAAGTTTCCAAAAATTGTACCTTATTGGAGGCAGATTGTGTTTGAATACACATGTGTTATGGAATAAAAAAGAAAAGAAAAAAAAAGAATAACAGTGGCTTGTTGGGGAACCAAGCATCCCAAAATGATGTCTAAATGGTGTAAGAATGCCTGCCCATATGAGTCTACCACACCACTTGGGCAAGAGGCCACAAAAATTAGTAAATAATAAATAAATTTAGGAAGAAGATACGGAAATGCACCACATTTGCTGACCAACAAGAGTTACATTTTAAAATATCAGAACAGAAAACCTTGCATACTTGGCAAGGAGTTCGACACCACACGGGACAGAGACCAGAAGAATAAAAATTAAGGTAACTGCCAGATTTACTGACCGACGAGCATTAAATTTCAAATACGTACCAGTAGCGGAACCCTTGCTAGCTTGTTAAGGATTCCAACACCGACACCACACAGGACAGAGCCGAGAAGAGTAAAATTTAAGCTAACCACCAGATTTTCTGTCCAATTTCATTATTTGAAAGTGATTACAGGCTTGTGTATTTCAATGAATTTTAATTTTCATCTCTTTTGATAGTTCCTTTTATTGTGTAGAAGGTGGTACAGATGTTTGTTCGCTATATTCTTTTTTGTAGGCATTTGATTTGTATATAATGTGTATGATCTGTTTTGGAAAGTAGATCACTTTTAAGGTACATTTATGATGTGCAACACTCTTAAATGTTGTAGCCAGTCACAAAGTACATCAGGTAACGCCCTGGCATACAATCACTTAAAAGGTCAAACCACATTACGCATGTGCTGAAATTTTAAAATCTGTGCGCCATCTCACAAATTTGGTCCAGCACAAGAATCCAAAGGCAGACTTAAAGGTGATAGAAAAACTGCACAATTGAAAAAAATGCCCCCTGATAGGGTCATTTAGCAAACCAGTGTAAAGTATAACTGGCTTAGTTGCCCATAGCAACCATATTCCACCTTTCATTTTTCACAGCTCCTTTGGAAAATGAAAGGTGGAACAGATCAGTTCCTATGGGCAACTAAGTCCGTTTTACTTTACACCAGTTTGATAAATGACCCCCATATGTGTTTATATTAATAAATATTTTCTAGCACATTATTGAAATGTATACTTAATTCCAATAATTAATTGTGATATTTTCAGAGTCATTTTGTGGCATGTATGACAGCAATTCTTCAGCAAATGGATGACCAGCATTATACTCACTACATTGGAATGTTTCAGTCAAGTTCAGACTTGGTGGTAAGTTCTACATGACTTTTATTGTTATGCTAAACCCCCCTTGGGCAATTAAGATGCAGATGATTTTCAACAGTTAAAAAAAGCAGCAGCGGATTGTTTCCAAAGGGTACGGCTACACGGTCAGATTTCAGGCATACAGTTTTGGAAGCCAAAATCATGAATCGATCATAAAAGGAGAGAAAGTATAAAGGACAAATACGACTTCTCTTCTTTTTTAAATTCACTCCTGATTTTGTCATCCAAAACTGTATGCAGAAACCTGACTTTGTGGCTGTACCCTAAGTGAGAACATATTATGATTCTGTGTTCTATGAATCCTTAGTAGGGTACCCAAAAACCATGTATACCCATGTTATATATCATCATGTTTCCCATACTGAGATAATACAGTGATTTTAGGGGAGAAAGCAGTAATAAAAGGCTCACTAATGTGGATCCATAGAGAATTAGTGTGTCATATAGAAAACAAGACTTCTGTAGTATGGCTAGTGGTGACATTTTATTTTTTTGTTCCAGATTTTATAACTAGATAATGAGCCTATTAGAAGCTGTAGGCAGTATGAGAAGATTTATTAAAGACTGGTGTTTTAAGCCAGTCTTTGAAATTTTCTGTGCTGCCAGAGGATTTGCCTAGTTTATGACAAGATGCAGGCCTGATCGTAAATTAGGCGCATCCGTTGGCAGTTCATGCGTCAGAATGAAATCTATGGCTTGTCAGAGTTGCTATAGATTGATGTCCTCATTTTTGCTAGAAAACTGCCACAAATAAAGATAAATATGTTGGTCTTGCCCCCTCTCCGCCCTCACCATGCCATCTTTTTGGAAAGTGGCGAGGGAGGTGTAAGGCTCCTTGCAGACGAGCACGTCATGCACATCTTCCGAAATTGCAGCCCCTGGCCTGAACTCCCAGCGCTGACGGGGTCACATAGCATTATACTGATTTATGATGCTATGTAATCCTTACAGTTCTGGAATGAATTAGATGATCCTGACTTAATGCTGTTAGTGTTATCCAATACATTCCAGAACTGTAAGGGTTACATAGCATCATAAATCAGTATAAATCAGTATGTGACCCCGTCAGTGCCGGGAGTTCAGGCCAGGGGCTGCGATGCGGAAGATGTGTCTGACACACACTCGTCTGCAAAGGGCCTAAAAAAGCCACTTGCAACAAAATTTGTTGCAAGTGGTGTTTAAAAACTAACATGGTATTTTTAACTTTTTCCCCCTATATTTGGGATGAAGTGGTATTGAAAAATTGGTCCAAACTGTATACAAATGGAGTCATAGAATAGCAGTTTACAGGTTCCAAAGACATTTTATAGTGTTTTCGTAACATTTAAAATCAATTCCGGATTGAACTAATGGAAATGGATGTCATGTACCTTATATAAATAAATAGAACGGATTCTTTCTTAAAGGGAACCTAGTGTTTGAGCTAAAGGAAGCATATTATAGAGCAGGAGGAACTGAGCAGATTGATATATAGTTTTGTGGGAAAAATATTTAGTAAAAATTGTAATTTATTCTTTTATATTCCTGCTCATTGTGGGATTTGAAGTAAGGGAGGCGATCCTATCAATGATTGACAGCCTTCCCTCTATGGCTGTGTATACACAGATAGCTGACAA
Source organism: Rhinella marina (assembly GCA_900303285.1). NCBI lineage: Eukaryota > Metazoa > Chordata > Amphibia > Anura > Bufonidae > Rhinella > Rhinella marina. The sequence continues at coordinate 79,499 of ONZH01004333.1, forward strand.
TCACTGATAGGACTGCCTCCTTCAAAGCACAGCATGCACAGGAATTTAAAAGAATAAATAAGTTTTACTGAATCTTTTTCCAAAAAAACTATATATCAATCATTCCCACAGGGTCACTGTGGAAATGTGGTTCTTTGGGTAATGGAAAGCATTGGGTTTGCACCTCCCACGATGATCAAAAAAGATTAATTTATGTCTCATCTGACCAGCGAATGTTCTTCTATGGTTTTGGGGAGTCTGCATGCTGTTTGGTGAATTACAAATGTTTTTTTTTTTCTAAAGATGATCTAGCACCACAAAAAGCAGTGCAATCTGTAGGCAGCATGTCATAGAGCAGGAGACAATGAGCACATTGATATATAATTTTGTGAAAAAAGATTACCAAAACATGTAATTTATACATATAAACCTCTGCTTTTTCTGAACTTACTGGCCAACATGAGTTAAATTGGTTTGAAATGTGTCACCAAAATTTTTTTCTGCCAGTTAAAATCAGATAGTAGCACAAATTCCTTTTTCCTGAACACTGCATTTACAAAGCATTAAAAAAATGCTTTAAGGCAGCGCCATGGGCCATAGACACAATGGTCAGGAGAAGGCCCTATTGACTTACATGTGAAGGTTTTCTAGGCATGCTCTGTGACAGGTGCAGAGATCATTCTACAAGGGAAGAATAGATTAGCTACTGTGAAAAGTGGATCCTATTGTCACGCGAGGTCGGCGTCGCGCTCCCTCTGCACGACGTCACCAGACCTCTCCGCCCCCCTAGAGACGAGCAATAGGGAATTGAAGTGCTGGTCTTGTCAGCCAGCACTTCATGTGTTAATTCTCTGTTTGGGTTTAGCCATGTGGTGCTGATCACACCACATGGCTACTTTACATATTGTTTTGACAGCTTGCTCCGCCTCAGGTCATGTGATGCTGGCCACATCACATGATCCTGGGCGGGCTATTTAAAGATGGCAACTGCCTCACTCAGATGCCTGTGATTAGCGTTACTACTTTGATCAGTGCTTGTGCGACCTAGTGTTTGATTGCTGTTTGACCCTGACCCTGACCCTGACCTTGGACTTGGACTTCGACCTCTCTTTGCTTCACCCCTGGTATTGACGTTATCTCCTGTGTATGACCCGGCTTGCTGACTATTCTGATATTGTGTTTGTTTCGTCTGTGTTTGTCTCTCCAATTGTTCCCTGTTCCTCCCTGTGCACTTATACAGAGCAGGGACCGTCACCGTGGTTGTCCGCGGCCGCCTAGGGCCGACTGAGGCAAGCAGGCAGGGAGAGAACGGGGGGGTATTCAGTACAGGGCGCACCTTCCCTTGTCTCCCCCGTGACAGAATCACAGGCCATACTAAATGGAGCCGTTGCGAATTCTCACGGATCATATAAGTGACATGGCTCAGATGATCCAGGATCTGGCCGAGAGAATCCAACACCAGGAGCAGCTGCAAACTGTACCCGCAGCCGCTCCCTCCATTATTGAACCCTATATAAGGTTGCCCGATCGGTTTGTGGGTAACCGAAAGACTTTCCGTTCTTTCCAGGAAAGTTGCAAATTATATTTTCGTTTACGCCCACACTCCTCGGGTTCTGAGCAGCAGCGGGTAGGAATAATTATTTCCTTGCTGCAAGGGGATCCGCAGGAGTGGGCTTTCTCATTGCCATCTGACTCCCCATGTCTGTTGTCTGTGGAGGCCTTTTTCCAGGCCTTAGGTCTTTTGTATGAAGAACCAGACTGGGCCACTGTAGCAGAAACTCAGCTCAGGAACATTCAGCAGGGAAACCGCCCTGTAGAGGATTACTGTGCAGAGTTCAGGAAGTGGTGTGTCTCCTCTGGGTGGAATGACCCAGCTTTGAGAAGCCAGTTTAGGGTGGGGCTGTCAGACCAACTCAAGGATCTTCTGGTTAGTTATCCTACTCCTGACTCCCTAGAGACGACCATGACTTTAGTTATTAAGCTGGATCGACGGGTGAGAGAAAGACAGAGGGAACGATCAAATACTCCTCAAGCTGTCGTCCTGCCTGAGTTTCCTCCTCTGAGTCCACCTCCTGCCAAGGTCCCGGAGTCCATGCAGTTAGGAGGTATCCTGAGAAACCAAAGACGTTTAAAGGGAGCCTGCTTCTACTGCGGTGAGGTGAACCACTGGCTCCAGCAGTGTCCAAAACTTCCGCCCTCTAGGAGATCTCCGGTGGGAGGTAAGGTAACCCCAGCAGTGGTAAGGAGAAAGATTTTAGTACCCATCTCCATTGCATATGATCAATTCAGGGGTTCTGGAAAGGCTTTTGTTGACTCTGGTTCTGCTGCAAATTTTATTAATTTTGATTTTGTACAGTCTGTGGGTTTACCGATGGTCCCTTTAAGGGAGGGTATTCAAATTATCGCCCTCGACTCCACTCCCCTAAATAATGGGAGGATCGAGTTCTGTACTCCTAGTGTGACCCTGACGGTGGGGATTTCGCATTCCGAAAAATGTGTTTTTTGGGTTTTAAAAAATTTACCTGCTGATCTAGTTCTTGGTTTACCTTGGTTGCAGGACCACAATCCTGTAATCAATTGGTCAACAGGTGAATTAGAAAAATGGGGGCTGAATTGTGACAAGTGTTGCAAATCTGTATTGCAGTTGGGAGGTACTACTGAGTCTCTTTTCTTACCTGAGTACATCAAGGATTTTTCGGACGTTTTCTCCATGTCCGAGACTGAGTTCCTCCCTCCTCACCGGCAATATGATTGTGCCATCGATATTATTGAGGGGTCCAGATATCCCAAGGGCCGTATCTATAATCTCTCTACTCCAGAGCGTCAGTCTATGAGGGATTATCTCAAGGAGAGTCTGGCCAAGGGTCACATCCGGCCTTCTGTTTCTCCCATGGGGGCAGGATTTTTCTTTGTCGGGAAAAAGGATGGAGGGTTGAGGCCCTGTATTGATTACAGGGAACTCAATAAAATTACTGTTAAAAACAGGTACCCGCTGCCCCTTATTCCTGATTTGTTGAATCAGGTTCAGGGTGCTTGTTGGTTTACTAAGCTAGATCTGAAGGGGGCGTACAACCTGATCAGAATCCGTGAGGGTGATGAATGGAAAACTGCCTTTAATACCCCGGAGGGTCATTATGAGTACCTAGTAATGCCCTTCGGGTTAAGTAATGCTCCTGCGGTGTTCCAAAATTTTGTCAATGACATTTTTAGACCATTTATTGGAAAATTTGTAATTGTCTATATTGATGACATCTTGATTTTTTCTACAGACTGGGAGAGTCACGTATCCCACACCAGGCAAGTGCTGGAGGTGTTGCGTGAGAACAAGTTGTTTGTCAAAGGGGAGAAGTGTATCTTTGGTGTTCAGGAAGTGACCTTTTTGGGATACATTCTCACCCCTTTTTCCTTCAAAATGGACCCGGGTAAGGTACAGGCCATTGTAGATTGGGTGCGACCTTCCTCTCTGAAGGCGCTCCAGCGATTTCTGGGTTTTACTAATTTCTATCGGAAATTTATCAAAAATTTTTCTGTTATAGCCAAACCCATTACGGATTTGACCCGCAAGGGAGCTGATTTAGTCAACTGGTCCCCTGCAGCTATTGAAGCTTTTGAAAAGCTAAAGCGGTTTTTTGTTGATGCTCCTGTGCTGATCCAGCCTGATCAAAATAAGCCGTTTGTAGTTGAGGTGGATGCATCTGAAGATGGTGTGGGGGCAGTACTGTCCCAGGGGTCTTCCACCTTAACTAATCTCAAGCCATGCGCCTTCTTCTCCCGCAAGTTCTCTCCTGCCGAGAGAAACTATGACATTGGTAATAGGGAGTTACTAGCAATCAAGTGGGCATTTGAGGAATGGCGTCATTTTTTAGAAGGGGCATTACACCGCATTACGGTCCTCACGGATCATAAGAATTTGATGTTTCTGGAATCTGCTAAGCGATTGAATCCCAGACAGGCGAGGTGGGCTTTGTTCTTTACTCGTTTTGACTTTTGTGTTACCTTCAGACCTGGAAGCAAGAACATTAAGGCCGATGCCTTATCCCGAAGTTTCCAGGCGTATCAGCCTCCTGACGTCCCTCCTGAGCCCATCCTGCCAGCTGACATCATCGTAGCCGCTACCTCATCTGATCTCGCTTCTGAAATCGTGGCAGGACAACATCTTGCTCCCACTGGTACTCCCAATGACAAGTTATTTGTGCCAGCTCATTTGCGGTTGCGACTGCTGGGTGAGTGCCATAGCTCTGTTTTATGTGGACATCCTGGTATCAATGCCACCAAGGAGTTGGTCTCTAGGCAGTATTGGTGGTCGTCAATCTCCAGAGATGTTCAGGCTTTTGTAACTGCGTGCAATACTTGTGCCAGGTCCAAGAATCCCAAGACTCGGCCTATGGGTGAGTTGCGTCCATTACCCATACCTGATAGACCTTGGTCACATCTGTCCATGGACTTCATCACGGATTTGCCATGCTCTGAGGGTAAAACCGTGATTCTTGTAGTGGTGGACAGATTCAGCAAGATGTGTCACTTTATTCCTTTGTGTAAATTACCCTCTGCAAAGGTTTTGGCTTCCGTATTTATGGACCACATAGTTAAACTTCACGGTGTTCCTGAGAATATTGTTTCTGACAGGGGGGTGCAGTTTGTGTCTAAATTCTGGAGGGCCTTCTGTAAGAAGATTGATATTTCCTTATCCTTTTCGTCAGCCTTTCATCCAGAGACCAATGGTCAGACTGAACGTCTTAATCAGTCCGTTGAGCAATATCTCAGATGTTATGTTGCTGATAACCAGCATGTGTGGGCCAGATTCCTGTCTCTGGCCGAGTTCGCGATTAATAACCGTGTGAATTCGTCTTCTGGGGTATCGCCGTTTTTCTGCAACATGGGGTTTCATCCGCGCTTTGGCTCCTTTTCTCCAGCTGTTTCGGCGGTCCCAGAGGCCAATGCTCTCTCTCAGGAACTGTGCACAGTTTGGGCACAGGTTCAGTCGAACCTGGAAAGAGCCCAAAGGATTCAAAAAACTAAGGCCGATAAGAGACGTTCTAAGGGTGTGAATTTCAAGGTGGGGGACATGGTATGGTTGTCAACTAAAAATCTACGTATGAAAGTACCATCCTATAAGTTTGCGCCTCGCTTCATTGGTCCATACAGGATCACTAAGGTGATCAATCCGGTGTCGTTTGAATTATGTTTACCCGACTCCCTTCGCGTTCATAATGTTTTTCACATGTCTTTGCTGAAGCGTTATGTTGCTCCTATTGGTCCAGAGGTACAGCCCTCACCTCCGGTAGAGGTGGAGGGACAAGTGGAGCACGAGGTTGCTAGAGTCATTGATGTGAGGAAGGTCCGGAATTCCTTTCAGTACCTCGTACACTGGAAGGGATTCGGGCCAGAGGACAGATCTTGGGTACCGTTGACCAGGATGCATGCAGACTCGCTCATCCGAAAGTTCCATCTACAGCATCCCGATAAGCCTGCTCCCGCTGGTAAGGGTCCGGTGGCCCCTCGTGAAGGGGGGGGTACTGTCACGCGAGGTCGGCGTCGCGCTCCCTCTGCACGACGTCACCAGACCTCTCCGCCCCCCTAGAGTTGAGCAATAGGGAATTGAAGTGCTGGTCTTGTCAGCCAGCACTTCATGTGTTAATTCTCTGTTTGGGTTTAGCCATGTGGTGCTGATCACACCACATGGCTACTTTACATATTGTTTTGACAGCTTGCTCCGCCTCAGGTCATGTGATGCTGGCCACATCACATGATCCTGGGCGGGCTATTTAAAGATGGCAACTGCCTCACTCAGATGCCTGTGATTAGCGTTACTACTTTGATCAGTGCTTGTGCGACCTAGTGTTTGATTGCTGTTTGACCCTGACCCTGACCCTGACCTTGGACTTGGACTTCGACCTCTCTTTGCTTCACCCCTGGTATTGACGTTATCTCCTGTGTATGACCCGGCTTGCTGACTATTCTGATATTGTGTTTGTTTCGTCTGTGTTTGTCTCTCCAATTGTTCCCTGTTCCTCCCTGTGCACTTATACAGAGCAGGGACCGTCACCGTGGTTGTCCGCGGCCGCCTAGGGCCGACTGAGGCAAGCAGGCAGGGAGAGAACGGGGGGGTATTCAGTACAGGGCGCACCTTCCCTTGTCTCCCCCGTGACACCTATGTTATCCTATCGTATCATGTTCATGTTAAACAGAAATTTGCTGCAAAAACAATGGATGGCACCCGTGTGCATTCCGTATTTTGCGGAACGGAACAGCTGGCCCCTAATAGAACAGTACTATTCTATTTTGTTGACACATTTCAAGAATAGGACTCACCTTATTTTTTTTTGCGGGCTACAGAACGGAGCAACGGATGCACGGTGTGCTGTCCGCATTTTTTGCGGGCCCATAGAAATGAATGGGTCCGCATTCTTCATGTGAAAAATGCGGATCGGAGCCTGCAAAAACAACGTTCGTGTGAAAGAGGCCTTAGATGTATAAATTACAAGCTATACTGAATCTTTACTCACAAATCTGTATATCCATCTGCTAAGCAACTCCTGCTCTATAACAAGCTGCCTGCGGATTGAGTGTAGTGACTTTTTTCTGACTACTATGGTCAGCAATACCATTAAAGGAGCAGTATATTGTGCTACATGTTGGTACTTGGTTCTGCCACAGAACCAAATACCACAGTGCTGCACAATATAGTGCCCCAGCAGAACCAAACACCACTGTTCAGCACCATATATTGCCCCAGCAGAACGAAACACCACACCACAGCAAATTATACTGCCCTTCCAGACCCAAATACCACAGTGCAGTACAATATACTTCCCCAGCAGAACCAAATAACACAGTGCAGTACAATATACTTCCCCAGCAGAACCAAATACCTCAGTGCAGTACAATATATTTTCGTAGCAGCACAAAATACCTTCCCAGAAGCGATCCCTCTTTGGTGGCAGGCACCTGTTACCATTTTCTGTCCTCCTTCTCCAGAGATTGTCCAAGACTAGGAAACTATTCACAGAGGAGTGGAGCTGTCCTGAGTAGCCAGTAGCTCAGTGAGCAAGGCTACTGCCTGGGACACTGGAGTTTCCTGGTCTGGTTCCTTATGTCATCGCCAGACCCTTATTTCTGATATTTAAGGACTCTATACTGACAGGGAGTGTTCCACAGGATTGGCGCATAGCAAGATCCAGTTGTCTCTATGGATATGGGGGCTAAGGAGGTGAGACGCAACCCACAGCAGCGAGCCAGCCCTATTGAGAGTATACTGCCTAACAGCACTACCAAACGTACTGGAGAATAAAGCACTGCATAACTCTTACATCCAGTGCGTTACCTCTGATGTAGACATTCTCTTTCCTCATCTTCTCCATTCTATCCTGACCGCAATGACAATTTCTTTCAGCCATATCTTGTCTTTGTAGAGACATCTTAAATTTCTCACTTTTCCATCATCCTCTGCACCTTTTCAATGCAAATTGCCCATCCTGAAGTTTACACCAATACTGTTCCCTCTGATGTCCCATGTGCCCACATTACTGTACCGACTGTGCTGTCCAATGCCCCCCCCTAATTACTGTACTGCCAAAATAAAAGATCCAAAGGACAGCTATAGAACTAGAAAATGATGGTACCCAAGGCAAAGCATCTAACCTCAGACCAGTCCCCAAAATGAATTCAGACTTCCTGACGGACATCATAGTAACATAGTTTATAGGGCCGAAAAAAGACATCTGTCCATCCAGTTCGGCCTGTTTTCCTACAAGTTGATCCAGAGGAAGGAAAAAAAAACCTGTGAGGTAGAAGCCAATTTTCCCCACTTTAGGGAAAAAAAATTCCTTCCCGACTCCAATCAGGCAATCAGAATTACTCCCTGGATCAACAACCCATCTCTAGTAACTATAACCTGTAATATTATTACCCTCCATAAATACATCCAGGCCTCTCTTGAACTCTTTTAGTGAACTTACCATCACCACCTCCTCAGGCAGAGAATTCCATAATCTGACTGCTCTTACTGTAAAGAATCCTCTTCTATGTTTGTGTACAAACCTTCTTTCCTCCAGACGCAGAGGATGTCCCCTCGTCACACTCACAGTCCTGGGGATAAATAGATCATGGAGAGATCTCTGTACTGACCTCTGATATATTTATACATAGTTATTAGATCTCCCCTCAGTCGTCTTTTTTCTAAAGTGAATTAGCCTAATTTTGATAATCTTTCTGGGTACTGTAGTCCACCCATTCCAGTTATTACTTTAGTTGCCCTCCTCAGAACCCTCTCCAGCTCTGCTATGTCTGCCTTGTTCACAGGAGCCCAGAACTGTACACAGTACTCCATGTGTGGTCTGACTAGTGATTTGTAAAGTGGCAGGACTATGTTCTCATCACGGGCATCTATGCCTCTTTTGATGCAACCCATTATCTTATTGGCCTTGGCAACAGCTCTCTGACACTGGTTTCTACAGCTTAGTTTGCTGTTCACTAAAATTCCTAGGTCCTTTTCCATGTCAGAGTTACCCAATATTTTACCATTTAGTATGTACTGGTGACTTGCATTATTGCTTCCCATATGCATAACCTTACATTTGTCAGTGTTAAACCTCATCTGCCACTTCTCTGCCCAAGACTCCAATCTATCCATATCCATCTGTAGCAGTGTACTGTCCTCTTCTGTGTTAATTACTTTACACAGTTTAGTGTCATCTGCAAAAATTTATATTTTACTGTGCCTTCTACAAGATCATAAATAAATATATTGAAGAGAATAGGGCCCAATACTGACCCCTTTGGTACCCCACTAGTGACAGTGACCCAGTCTGAATATGTGCCGTTAATAACCATCCTCTGCTTTCTATCACTGAGCCAGTTACTTAACCACATACAGACATTTTCTATCAGGCCAAGCATTCTCATTTTATATACTAACCTTTTATGTGGTACCGTGTCAAATGCTTTGAAGAAGTCCAGATATACGACATCCATTGATTCGCCGCGGTCCAGTTTAGAACTTACCTCCTCATAGAAACTGATTAAATTGGTTTGACAAGACCGATCCCTCATGAAGCCATGCTGATATGGAGTTTTTTTCTTATTTTCAATGAGGTACTCCAAGATAGCATCTCTTAGAAAACCCTCAAACCGTTTACTCACGACAGATGTTAAACTTACCGGCCTATAGTTTCTAGGCTCTGTTTTTGGACCCTTTTTGAATGTTGGCACCACATTTGCTATGCGCCAATCCTGTGGAACACTCCCTGTCAGTATAGAGTCCTTAAATATCAGAAATAAGGGTCTGGCGATGACATAAGGAACCAGACCAGGAAACTCCAGTGTCCCAGGCAGTAGCCTTGCTCACTGAGCTACTGGCTACTCAGGACAGCTCCACTCCTCTGTGAATAGTTTCCTAGTCTTGGACAATCTCTGCTCGCTTAACCTAATCAGCAACAGCTTGGAATTTACTATATAATCCAGACCTTGTCACTCCCTCACACTCCTGCCACTATCTAGCTCATGATGTGCTCCTAAACCGCTGTGTTTACTTGTGTACCGAACTTGGATTGGTACCTGACCACGCTTCTGCCTTATCCTAAAACTGCTGTGGTTACCCATTCCAACCCGGACTGCCATTGGACTCCAGCCATTGGACTCCTTACCTACCTTCCAGGCCTAGACGATTCCTCATTTCAGGTGAGCAATTGTCACATCAACTTTACACAGACACTATAATTAATACAGACCCCAGATTACCTCAGATTCATAGAAACCCCAGATATGACCACAAATGTATACAGACCCCAGGATCATGTAGCCCTCCTATAACCTTCTTTCCTTAAATTCAAACCTGAGATCAGACCCCAAATTAATGGGGCTCCCTATAAACCCGACCCCACCATCCCTTAATTGGGATCTCAGATCAGTCCCCAAATTCATGTACTTCCTCCCTCAGATCCCTGGAGACCTTCGTTCAGACCCCAAAATTCATGTGCTCCACCCTCAGATCTCAGAAGATCTCAGTTCAGACCTCAAAATGTTGTGCCACCCCTCCCTCTGTTTCTCAACTCCTTGCAGACCTCTGATCAAACAACAAATTTATGCCCCCCATAGATCCCTGCAGAGCTCATGTCAGACCACAAAATTCATGCTGCTCCCCCGCCCCCCCAGATCCCTACCTCATATTGGACCACAAAATTAAGGAGGTCCCCTCTTCAGATCCCTGCAGACTCCGGTGTTCATGTGCCCCCCATCCCTTTCTTCAGATCCCTGCAGACCTAATCAAACCACAAAATTCATGCCCTACCACCACCATGGATCCCTGCAGAGCTCATACTAGACAACAAGATTCATGCCTCTCCATAGATCCCTGCATACCTCATATCAGACTACAAAAATAAGAAGCCCCCCTCATCAGATCCATGCAGACGCCAATGTCTATGTGCCCCTGTTCCAGTTTTCTGGCGTATATTTGTCACAGATGTCAAAGGAGACTTCTACCCGCTCACACCAGATCTAAAAAAGGGGGCATGACATGGGCATGAAGGGGATGAGCCGACAGGCCTGTCTCATTTATCATTTTCTACTCCTGTTTTAGGCACAGAAAATGGTCTAAATTTAAGCCAACAAGGAAGCTGTCTTACATTTAGAATCAGCTGTGAATGTGACAAAGTTATGTACAGGCCTGCGCCTCTTCATAACTTTGGCGGATCCTCTGACAGTGCAGGGGTTTAAGACCAGCGTCTAAAACGCCACTCTTAATAAATGACCCCCTACACACTTTATTATAGTATCTTTAAAAGGCCACCACAATCATATTAGCGACAACACATTTCCGATAGCAACAATTGTATCCTTACTTATCGTCTGAACAATACAGCAACCCATTTTTAGCTTTTGTTGCAAAAACTGCAAAAAGACTGACATCCCTTTCACACGAGCATTACGGATTCTCTCAGGATGTGTTCAGTGTAACTCTCATGATCAGATAATGAGTTTAGATGTGTTTTTTACATGTTTGAAAAAAAAACGGAACGTTTACAAATTACTATCTCCTAGCAACCATCAGTGAAAAACACATTGCATCCGGACTGCATCCAGGTTACATCCGGATGCAATGCATTTTTCACTGAAGCCCTATTCACTTCTATGGGGCCAGGGCGGCGTGAAAAATGCAGAATATAGAATATGCTGTGATTCTCATGCAACGCAGAAATGATGTATGAAAAACAACGCTCATGTGCACAGACCCACTAAAATGAATGGGTCAAGATTCAGTGCGGGAGCTATGCGTTCACTTCACACATTGCACCCGCGCAGAAAACTTGCTTGTGTGAAAAGGGGCTTTAGGCTGGTGTTAAACACTTTTTTTGTTTCAAGAATGGTTTGTTGCTTTCTTGCCACAAAAAATGCCATGTCTAAATGATAGGTGTAAGTCACATGAAATTGACCATTTTTGGGTAAAAAATGTGTGATTGCAAAATACAACAAAAAATACCTTTGTAAAAAAGACATACATTTTTATGGCATTTTTGACAAGCTCAAAAAAACAGAACAAAAGAGACTATGGGGGTTATTTATCATGATGGGAAATAGTTGTGTCACAGTGCAGTTCACTGTGTCTGCATCACGGTGTAATTTCTAACACTGCCTGCTTCATAGGCTGGCTGCATGCGCTCTGCGTACTGGCTGCAGACTGTCTCCTGTGAACGCTGATTGCTTGGGGCTGCGTGCTGGCTGTGTGTGAATGTAGGCCCGTGAATTTGGATACTGTGTTTGGGTCACAAGACTGTTTGCGGTTTACACACGTTGCAGTGTATGCTGGCTGCTTCCTCCCTTGCGTAATGGCTATGGGACTATTCCCATGTACGTTGGTTGCTTGGGTGGTGCATGCTGATTGTTGCCTTCTGCGTGTGAACTATGTCCTGTGTATGCTCTGCGTTCCTTGTATTCTGTATTCACGTAGGGTTAAAGGGGTTCTCCAAGTTATATTTATTGATGACCTATCCTCAGGATGACACCCGGCACCCCCGCCGATCAGATGTTTGAAGAGGAGGCGCGCGCTGTGCCAGCACTGCCTCCTCTTTATTGTTTACATGCTAGATGTAACATGGGTAGCGGTGAGCAGGTGTAATTACACCTAACCGCCCCATTCATTTCAATGGGAAGGCTCATTCCCATACACTTTAAATTGGTGTACAACAACACTGTGCCTTACAGAAACATGCATAGGAAGTCTGCTGTGGCAGTGAAACAATACTGTGAGTCAGTATGACACGCAAACGACAGGAGCCACTCTTAGAATCACTTCACTTATTTAGGCAGTTATGGAGCCAAAACTGACCAAATAACTCAAGTGTGAACTCAGCCTTACAGGTCAGTGTAAGTGCCAGGTATAAAGAACCGTGCAGTGGACCAAGATTCTACTATAAAGTGAAAGAGCACACTCCTTTTACACTGTTGTCAACTGATTCCACATAGATTTCTACAGAACCTGTTCTATTAAATGCTAATACAAGCAGAGCCCCCCTGAAAGAGTGGAGAGGGTGTCAGCAGTAAGTTTATGTTGACGTCACTGATTATTTTGCCCTTCCTCTGATCCATCAGAACAATAACCCCCAAAAAACGGATCCTGTCTGTTGAGCTTCTGCCTTCACATGGTCAGTATTTGGTCAGTAATCCATTAGAATTGCTAAGGCCATAAAAAATAGGAGTGCATCCAAAACAGAGATGACATGTGAATGGAATATTTGCATGTCTTCTGTGTTTTGTACCCATTCCTGCTTTTGGCTACCAAATCATAAGCCAATTCTGATGCAAAATAGGGACCATGTTATACAGGCCTTACAGCTACTACATAGACAGGATCCTTTGTGTGTCTTCACAGAGTGGTGAGGTGGCAGCAGCATGAGGAGACCACAGAGTGACCCAGTGACATGGTGGTGAGGTAACAGCAGCATGAGGAGACTACAGAGTGGCCCAGTGACAGAGTGGGAGGTGGGGGGCAATACTAGTACTAGCTGTAGATGGTGGGTGGCAGTAGGAGCACCTGGCAGCAGGGGTGTGGCAGCAGGCGAGTGGCAGCAGGCGAGTGGCAGCATCAGAATGTTATCTGAAACAGGTAGCCAGAGGAAACCGCTCTCTTTTGACAAAGTTTAGGTGTGGCACCATTGATGATCTAGTCTGATGCATCAGGCACTAGTGTGTGGAAATCCTGCTTGATCCACACCTGATTCATCTTCACAAAGCTCAGTTTCTCCACATTTTAGGTGGACAGGCGAGTTCTCCTTGGGGCAACTATGACCCCTGCCGCACTAAACACCCACTCTGATGCCACAGGAAAGCTTTCCAGGGCAAACTCGGCCAGTTGCGGCCGCAAGTCAAGTTTGGATGCCCAGTAAACCAGAGGATGTGGGGTGGCAGGGTGCAGTCCAAGTATACAACAGCCTGCTGATTCAGGTTGTGCTCCATGTTTACCTGCTGCTGCTGGTGAGTATTTTCTTCACTAGGCGGGTGAAGAAAACTGCCCATCAGCGACTACAAACTGAAGTTGCTGCAGATGGAACTGGTACTACTCCTGCCCCCCCTCCCAGCAGCCATGGCAGGGAGGAAGCCAGGATTCGATTTCTTGGAGAAAGACGCGGAGCAGTTCCTTCCCTGTGTGACTCTGTTCAGCCAGGCAAACTAGGTGCAGAACTACATGTGCCCTGCACATGTAGTATGCTGGAGGAGCACTCTGAATTGTCCCTGCAGTGGAGACTGAGGACACATTGGAGGATCAGGAGGCAGAGGCGCACATTGTCGCAGGACCAATAGCATGATAATGGGGCGGAAGCAGCATCACCTGGCCAAGTTGCTGGTGTGGCTGGGCAGGAACCACATTTACCCAATGGGCCCTAAAGGATATATATTGTCCTTGACCGTAGTTACAGCATGTCGGCGCTGCCGCGCATTTTGGCAGACACCAACAGGCTCGAGGACTGACCCACTTTCTGTTCAACATACGTGTGCAGTGCTGGTACTGACTTTTCCCGGCTTGGGACTCTCCACCTCAGCTTGGCACAAGCCCATCAGTTCTCTGAAAGGTGCAAAGTCCACCACTTGGAAAGCGAGGGACTGCAGCACCAGCAACCCGGCAAGGAGCACGTTCAGCTTCTGCGCTGTTGGAGGAGTGCACGCATACTCTTGTCTCTTGGCAATTGCTTCGGTGATCGATTGCTGACAAAATCACTAAGGAGGAGTAGGAGGAAGAGGAGCAGGAGTATTAGGAGCAGTAGATGATGGGAAGGACAGACAGCTCCCTTCGGCAGAGGGGGTGAAGCCTTAACTGCAGGAAAAGGGGTGGAGGCCACTGGGTGATGCAGCAGTTGCTGTGGCAGGCTGGACCACTACATTAGGACCACGGTTCTCCCAGGCCACTTTATGGTGACGCTGCATGTGTTGATGCACCGCTACTTTCCGGGCATGTAGGCTCCTGCGAAGTGGGTGGTCTACCCCAGGCATGTCTGGCTCCCGACCACCCACTGCTGCCACCCTGCTGACTCACGGCCATGCTACCACCTTGCTTGCTCAGCCACTGCCTCATGCGCAAGCTGCCACCCTCTTCTCTTAATGATGATGAAGCCCCTTCTTCACCCAGCTCCCAAGTGCGATTGGCTACATCATCATCATCCGCTAATGTCTGCACATCACTGATGTCCCGTTCAGTGGTCTCAGGGCCAGGAGCCTGACTGCTCACAACAACAGCTCCCACGCGACTCTCATTATTACTACTTGCCCGCCTACCAGAGGAAGTGGCAGATGTCTTCTCCAGATCTTGGCTTGGGAGTAGCTGCTGACTGTCCTCTAGTAGCTCTTCCTCGCTGAAAAGTGGAGCCGAGCCTATGGCATATAATCCTTCTCACACTGAGGGTCAGAAAATGACAGAGGCAGGTTGAAGACAGTTGGGAACACAGGGCCTGCTCCTGAACTATGCCAACTAAGCGTTGTGTCAGAGGAACCCGCCAGCTCTTGACTGGTGGTGTCAAGCACCACTGGTAAATTATTTAAGAAAAGATGATTGACCTCAGGGAGATCAACCATCATCATCACAGAGACACCATCACGAGTTTCAACGTTGGTGAATCTAAAACAAGGCTCCCTGGGAAAAGTAATATGCAAATCAAAAAGAAAACCACGGAGACACCATCACGTGCCTCAATGACGGACGGTGAATTTAAAACAGCTGTCTGTGGATGGATACCATGCTTTGGCATAGGTGGTTTCCTTTTGGAGACTGCCCTTCCCTTGGTTGTTCCTTCCCGGTGAAAGGCCTGGCTAGTTTTGACCGTCGTTGAGACACGTGATGGTGTCTCCGTGGTTTTCTTTTTGATTTGCATATTGCTTTTCCCAGGGAGCCCTGTTTTAGATTCACCAATGTTGAGACTCGTGATGGTGTTTCTGTGGTGATGATGGTTGATCTCCCTGAGGTCAATCATCTTTTCTTAAATAATCTTC
The DNA here is from genome assembly GCA_900303285.1 of Rhinella marina. Taxonomy (NCBI): domain Eukaryota; kingdom Metazoa; phylum Chordata; class Amphibia; order Anura; family Bufonidae; genus Rhinella; species Rhinella marina. The sequence goes on from ONZH01004333.1 coordinate 94,955, forward strand.
TACTAGGCATTGCTCCCACTAGCCAGATTCCTACTCCACACTGATGAGGGGCAAATACCCAAAAACAGCTGTCTGTGGATGGATACCATGCTTTGGCATAGGTGGTTTCCTTTTGGAGACTGCCCTTCCCTTGGTTGTTCCTTCCCGGTGAAAGGCCTGGCTAGTTTTGACCATCGTTGAAGCACCACTGGTAGACAGCTAGATGACACCGGGAGCTCAAGCCTCTCGCTGTGACTTCTGCTGCCCCCCCCCCAATCTTATGCTGCTACTTTTGCCTACGTCAGAAGCATTTTGGCCACTGCCACTTCCCTTTGAAGGGTCTGTCACTTGTCTGTCTGATAAAATACTGTAAAATAAAAGAATGAAATTAAAAGTAAATTAATACACCCCAAAAATGTATATTAAACAATGTACATTCAACGCAAAATGGGCAAAAAAATCACACAGCACTTACACCCCAATAACAGGCAAGGTTTTCTGAAGTTACTGAGCTATCATATAGTGCAAACCTAAAAGCAGCAGTATAACAGCATTTTGGATGCCCAATTAGTGCAGCAAGATGTATTAGTATTGCTCCTATTAGACAGGCTCTATGGTCCCCTATTGGACCCTGTTCTACTTTTATAGTGTAGATAATACCTCCCTATCCTTACCCTACACCTTGAATGATCTTTCCCTGAACTTGTAAATCTTTTTTTCAGCATGATAAAGTATTTCCTAATACTGTCTCTAGCACCTGTCACATCTCTCCCTGCACTAAGTACACTAAAAAATGGCAGAATCCAAAATGGCTGAGACTATGTATAGGGCTGTGACATCACAGCCAGGGGCTGACTGGCTGCTGATTGGCTGCATGCATGGCATTGTGGGTGATCCCTCGTTCCCAGAGTTCCTTGTTCAAAGTCATAACATGTGCAGCAGCCATTTTGGGGAAAAATGTGATTCGATACCATGAAGCGTGAGGAAAATCATCTTCGGTGCAAATCAAATTTTTCCTGAAATTCGGATCGAATTCCACTTTGTCAACTTTGTTTCGCTCATTTCTAAAAATGAACATCCAAAAATATTGAATTAACAAAAGAGAATAGGGTAGGCAAAACTACAGAAATTAACAGACAATCTAATTACCAGTAACTAACAGGACAATTAACAGAGACAAAGAGTGGGACAACCACAGACAATACATGTGCATTTTAATAAATTAGAACATCAAAGAAAAGTTTATTTATGTAATTCAATTCAAAAAGGGAAACTCATGTGTTACAGGTATATATACAGTGCCTTGCGAAATTATTCGGCCCCCTGTAACTTTTCAACCTTTTGCCACATTTCAGGCTTCAAACAAAAAGATATAACATTTTAAATTTTTGGTGAAGAATCAACAAGTGGGTCACAATTGTGAAGTGAAACGAAATTTATTGGATCATTTAAACTTTTTTTGTAATAATAAAACTGAAAAGTGGGGCATGCAAAATTATTCGGCCCCCTTGCATTAATACTTTGTTGCGCCACCTTTTGTTGCGATTACAGCTGCAAGTCGCTTGGGGTATGTCTCTATCAGTTTTGCACATCTAGATACTGAAATTCTTGCCCATTCTTCCTTGCAAAACAGCTCGAGCTCTTTGAGGTTGGATGGAGAGCGTTTGTGAACAGCAGTTTTCAGCTCTTTCCACATATTCTCAATTGGATTCAGGTCTGGACTTTGACTTGGCCATTTTAAGACCTCGATACGTTTATTTTTGAACCATTCCATTGTAGATTTTGCTTTATGTTTGGGATCATTGTCTTGTTGGAAGATAAATCTCCGTCCTAGTCTCAGGTCTTTTGCAGACTCCAACAGGTTTTCATCCAGAATGGTCCTGTATTTGGCTCCATCCATCTTTCCATCAATTATAACCATCTTCCCTGTCCCTGCTGATGAAAAGCAGGCCCAAACCATGATGCTGCCACCACCCTGTTTGACAGTGGGTATGGTGTGTTCAGGGTGATGAGCTGTGTTGCTTTTACGCCAAACATATCGTTTTGCATTGTTTCCAAAAAGTTCGATTTTGGTTTCATCTGACCAGAGCACCTTCCTCCACATGTTTGGTGTGTCTCCCAGGTGGCTTGTGGCAAACTGTAAACGAGACTTTTCATGGATATCTTTGAGAAATGGCTTTCTTCTTGCCACTCTTCCATAAAGGCCAGATATGTGAAGTGTTCGACTGATTGTTGTCCCATGGACAGACTCTCCCACCTCAGCTGTAAATCTCTGCAGTACATCCAGAGTGATCACGGGCCTCTTGGCTGCATCTCTGATCAGTATTCTCCTTGTTTGAGATGAAAGTTTGGAGGGATGGCCGGATCTTGGTAGATTTGCAGTGGTCTAATACTCCTTCCATTTCAATATGATCGCTTGCACAGTGCTCCTTGGGATGTTTAAAGCTTGGGAAATCTTTTGGTATCCAAATCCGGCTTTAAACTTCTCCACAACAGTATCATGGACCTGCCTGGTGTGTTCCTTGGTCTTCATGATGCTCTCTGTGCTTTAAACAGAACCCTGAGACTATCACAGAGCAGGTGCATTTATACGGAGACTTGATTACACACAGGTGGATTCTATTTATCTTCATCAGTCATTTAGGACAACATTGGATCATTCAGAGATCTGGAATAAACTTCTGGAGTGAGTTTTCTGAACTGAAAGTAAATGGGCCGAATAATTTTGCACGCCCCACTTTTCAGTTTTATTATTACAAAAAAAGTTTAAATGATCCAATAAATTTCGTTCCACTTCACAATTGTGACCCACTTGTTGATTCTTCACCAAAAATGTAAAATGTTATATCTTTTTGTTTGAAGCCTGAAATGTGGCAAAAGGTTGAAAAGTTCCAGGGGGCCGAATACTTTCGCAAGGCACTATAAATATATATACAGTATATATATATATATATATATATATATATATATATATATATATATATATATATATAATATTGTGATGAAGTTCAGTATTATAGACTCATCATATCACACTGTAATCAGTTAATTGACACAAATACAATAAAAGGTGTACCCAGATCAGGCAGATGGTTCCCTCCTGGCAATCACCCGCTCACTAACAGAAAAGACTATTACATGCAGCAATCTCCTCCACAGCATGGGGAGGAGCCATCGCTATGCCATTGCTCGCCCCCATGCATTTGCTAGCGGCAGATCGTACTTAGATAGCACAACCTGCTGCTGGTAAAGGATGGTTTTTAAGCATGATGATTTTTAAGCGATTTTTAGCTACTGGAACGTGGGGAGGAAAAAAAAGAAAATGCAAAACCAAAAATTGGCCAGGTACTTATTAAGTTAAGTATACGTAGTAAATGATCTGCTACATACAGAATTACAGGGTAATAAATAAATAAATAAAACACTAGGAGTGAGGGCCCTGCTCACATGAGCTTACAATCTGCAAGGGAATGGGGGTGACACAGAAGGTAAAGTTGATTGTTTTACAAACGGTCCAGCCACCTGTTGTGCAAGTCGAGTAGCATGAGCTAGTGCATTGGGTGTAGGGATTACTTTTGTAATGATTAGGGACGTGTAGTTTGTCTGAAACGCGTTTACAGTCGGGGTGCCGTGATTATTTGTATGTGCTTGCTGTACTCAAGAATAAAGGATCATCACAGCTTTTAAAAACGGTGCTGGTTTTCACATGGATTACAATAAATTCAGGAATTGGACTACAACTGTGCACGTCTGGTACAATTAAGGTACAGCTGGAGCTTACCTGTACATGTGTAGGGATTACTGTCTGAAGATTGCATTCAGTTCAGAAGAGGGTTGGGGGAGAGGGGTTTACTAGGGGAACAGTCAGTTTATTGAACATGATAAGCTTGACTGAAAAGATGTGTTTTTAAGGCACGTTTAAAACTAAGGAAGTTGAGAATTAACCTGATTGTCCAGGGAAGTGCATTCCAGAGAGCACGTGCAGCTTGAGAAAACACGGAGGTGAGAGGTTCGAATTATGGAGGATGTTAGTCATAGATCATTGGCACAATGGTGAGCATAAGTAGGATGGTAGAGGGAAATGAAGGAGGACATGTATGGAGGTGCAGAACTGTGGAGAGCTGAGAGGGTGAAACGTTTCAACTGTATTCTGTGATGGATGGACATAGTCTAGTGGCATTTGTGTATTGGGTGGTCAGTTTGATGACCCTGGCGGCAGCAATTCAGACAGGATGAAGGGGGGAAGTTGCATAAGGTGAAGACTGATTAGCAATGAGTTACAGTAGTCTAAAGGAGAATGAATCAAAGCAACAAGAGTTTTGGCCGTTTCCACCGTAAGAAAAGACCGGATTCTGCAGATGTTCTTGGGATGCAGATGACAAGAGTAGGCAAGTACAAATGGGGAACAAAGGACCTGAGTCAAACATAACCCCAAGGCAGCAGGTGTGCTGTCCTGGAGTAATGATGGTTCCTCAGACTGAAATTAAAATATCAAGTTAAGGCTACTTTCACACTAGCGTTAGCACGGATCCGGCACCTAAAGGGTGCCGACGGATCCGTGCTAACGCTATACATGTGTGGAGCCGGAGCAGCGCTCCGGCCCCACACATGCCACACATTAAAACAACACACAGACTACATACAAACAAACATACATACAAACATACAGACATACATACATACTCACATACTCCCGGGACGCCGGCAGAACGTCTTCACGCGCCTCCTGCGCGCAGTGATGACGATTCCCCACAGCGCCCTCTGCTGGGCGCAGTGGGGAAACGTCATCGCAGCGTGCAGGAGGCACGTGAAGACCTGCTGCCGGCGTCCCGGGAGTATGTGAGTATGTATGTATGTCTGTATGTTTGTATGTATGTCTGTATGTTTGTTTGTATGTAGTCTGTGTGTATGTATGCCGGATCCGGAATGACCCCCCATTGGAAATCAATGGAGGACAGATCCGGATTACTGGTGTGTCCACACCAAACGGATCCGTCCCCATTGACTTGCATTGGGGGTCATTCCGGATCCGTCTTGGTGCGGATGCCTGGACCGGAGAGCAAACCGCAGCATGCTGCGGTTTGTCCTCCGGTCTGAAGACTGAACGGAATGCTTTCAGGAGCATTCCGTTGTCTTCAGTTCAGTTTTGTCCCCATTGACAATGAATGGGGACAAAACTGAAGCGTTTTTTTCCGGTATTGAGCCCCTTTGACGGAACTCAATACCGGAATTTAAAAACGCTAGTGTGAAAGTAGCCTTAGGTGGGTTAGAAAGGTGGGATGGGGGAGAGACAAGAAGTTCAGTTTCTGACAGGTTCAGTGTATCTTAAAATATATTAGCACAAAAAAGTCTGTTTTTATTACAAAGAGAATTTCAGGTGTGTTTATCATTAACATTGTACATTTGAACTAAAGGAAAATAGACCCCAAATGAAAAATGAAAACATGGCCTTTTTAGTTTTGTTTCATGCCACTACAGCCCTAACCACACTCATCATGAGGTCCTTGTGCTTGGTCACCCTTTCCTTAGCTGTTGGGATTTGTAACTTTTTGCCTTTTAACATTGAATTGACTATGTAATAGGTGAGCTCACATCACCCATAGAAGATCAGTCCAAATATAGGGGATCAATCCAAACAGTTCTGGATCCATCATGGTTCCCATGATATTTGTGTAGTCTGTCTCTATGGTATGTAGCATTAGTAAATGTGAGTGTTGTTCCTGTTTTTACTTGGCTGTTGTTTAGATAAGTTATTTGAGTTTCAAATTATACTCTGTGTGTTTAAATATATTCCATCTCTTCTAGGACTTTTTAATGGAGACATTTATAATGTTTAAAGACCTTATTGGAAAGAATGTTTACCCTTCAGACTGGATGACTATGAGCATGGTTCAGAACAGGTAAAGAAATCCTTAGAGTTATGAATTTTAGAATTATCCTTGGGTTTATAGTATAGCATTATACAGCAATATACATATTACAGCAGGCTGAGCCATCACCAGTTGTTTGGCAGAGGTCCAACACCCTGCCCTCCAGACAATCAGCTGCTCTGTGTAG
>ONZH01004334.1:0-44029 GCA_900303285.1 Rhinella marina
CCCTGGGGTTCAACATTTTTGTATATAGGTGTATGATAAAAAAAAAAAATTAAGTCCGGTAGAATTAAGTGACGTACAGAAAGTGTCACCAGGACAGTATATACGGATGTGAGCGAATGTTTTGAACTGAGAAACAGAAAGGTTACAGCTGAGTCAAATGGATTTGTATCAATGAGCTAAAACAACTGAAAAAATTATTATTTTTTTTTTATATATTCTTTTTTTTTGGGAAAGTGACGTGCAAGAACTATGGTAGGACTGACTGACACCCTGTTAACGGTGGCTATTTAATCTGCGACCCAGACAAATGTCGCACAGAGAGTTTTCTGGATCAAGCGGTAGATGATATTGGTAGCAAATGACTTGGTTGTATTGTGTGACGTACAGAAAGTGTCACCTGGACAGTGTATACGGATGGGAGCGAATGTGCTGAACTGTGACACACAGAAAGGTTACACAAAGCTGAGTAAAATGGATTTGTATCACTGAGCTAAAACTGAACTAATAATTTTTTTTTTTTTTTATATTTTGTTTTTTTGGGAACGTGACGTGCAGGAAATATGGTAGAACTGACTGACACCCTGTTAACGGTGGCTATTTAGTCTGCGACCCAGAGAAATGTCGCACAGAGAGTTTTCTGGATCAAGCGGTAGATGATATTGGTAGCAAATGACTTGGTTGTATTGTGTGACGTACAGAAAGTGTCACCTGGACAGTATATATGGATTGGAGTGAGTCAGTGCTGACCTGTGACACACAGAATGGTTCCACACTGCTGTGTGCAATGGATTTGTGTCACTGAGATAGAAAAAAAAAAAAAAAAAAAACAGGGTTAGATATGGCGATAGCTGCACTACTAGTGCCAGCCAGCCAAGTGACAAAAAAAAAATAAATAAAATGTCTTCTAGCCCTTAGAAGGGCTGTTGGGTTCTTTGTGGGTGATCCCTGCCTAACAGAGAACTAAATGCAGGCCCTAACACTGTCCCTGAAAGGCAGCAGCTCTATCCCTAACGACATCCAGACGGCATCTGAGCCGAGCGCCGCGGCCAGTCGGTAGTATATTCCAGGGTCACCTGATCAGGCCAGCCAACCCCTGCTATCGACATGTAAGGGCCCCACGTGATGCTGGGTGTACTGTAGAGTCTCCTGGCTTGTGATTGGCTGTGTTTTTAGGCGCCAGAAAAGCACGATGCGGAAGTTGCCATTTCCTCGAGTATGGCGAGATACTCGTCCGAGCTGCGAGTACTTACGAGTACCCTAATACTCGAACGAGTACCAAGCTCGGACGAGTATGCTCGCTCATCTCTAGTTATGACATCACAATGTTATACTTCCCTGTTTCTTATGCAAATCTATTATAAAATAGCCGGCTGTATTTAATGGATTTACTGTAATGAAAAGCTGGCATCATTCACAGGTCTTGAATAGTAAATAAATACAGTATGTCACATTTTGCATGTATCATGGCAGACTGCTTTGTTACTGAGGACCAGAGGAAGTCAAGGATGAATAATTAGATGAACTATAGATTAGAATATTTGCTAATCAAGCAGTATACCTATGGACAGAAATTCAAAATAAATAATAATAATAATAATGTCATATTGGTTAAAGAGCCAAATGCACCGCCCACCTACTTATTATTCACTGCAAATCTTCTTGCAGCCCTCCTCCGGCACCAGCGTAATCCCGCGCATGCGCAGTACCTTAAGCATTCTGCGCCCGTGTGGTCTACTGGCATCGGCCTCAAGGATATTAGTGCGCATGCGCCAGCTCTCTGCGCACTTCTCTTGAGGAGGGCTGCAAGAAGATTTGCAGTGAATAATATGTAGGTGGGCGGTGCTGGGCTCCAACAGTTGCGGCGTGGCCGAGCTCCAACGGCGCTGGGGACATCCCCTTGGGCTCCTTATGTGAGTAATTTGCATATCACTAAAAACGATTTTTTTAACATCAAATACATCTCTAGGATCAATAAGAATAACTTTTTTACATTGACCGCAATGAGCCCTATCCGGTAGTGTGAATAACTTTATAAGCCAAAACCTGGTGACAGAAGCTTGTTTGTCATAAGGCATAAAAAAAACAAAAACAAAATGCTATGTAATCTTATTAGAAGCACATCAAAATGCTGCTATTATACGTCAGAAGATGAACCTTATAATTACTTATTTTTCATCCTCTGAAGGTGAACACAGTCAGTGCTACAAAGCATCTGTTTGAAGAAAATTATTAGAGGGTTCTTTTTTCAACAAAAATATAACCTTGAAATAGCCTACATAGCTACCCTGCAAAAACCAAAAATAAAACAATATGTCACTTCTTTTGGGGGGATGTTAGTTTTGAAGAGATCACATTGGACATTTGGCAATATTATAACTTTTTTAATATGTGCATGCCGTTTTATCATAAATTCTACTTTGATGTTAATGGAGCTAAAGGTTTCGCTAGTATCTTAATAAGGGCTCATGCACACTGTCATTTCTTGGCTGTTACGTGCATTAGAGACTGCAATTTGTGGTCCCCAATGCACTGATATCATTCGTGATGATTCTACAGACGGATCCAGACCCAGTCAACTTGAATGGGTTTGTGATCCATCCGCATAGCAAAAAAGTAGTGCATGCAGACTACTTCCATGGAGAGAAACCCCATGGAAGCACTCTGTGCCTCCATTCCACACCGGACCTTCCTGGATCTTCAATCAAGTGGATGAGCTGAGTATGATTATTTATATAATATACGGTATATACAGTACAGACCAAAAGTTTGGACACACCTTCTCATTCAAAGAGTTTTCTGTATTTTCATGACTATGAAATTTGTAGATTCACACTGAAGGCATCAAAACTATGAATTAACACATGTGGAATTATACACTTAACAAAAAAGTGTGAAACAACTGAAAATGTGTCTTATATTCTAGGTTCTTCAAAGTAGCCACCTTTTGCTTTGATTACTGCTTTGCACACTCTTGGCATTCTCTTGATGAGCTTCAAGAGGTAGTCATCCGAAATGGTTTTCACTTCACAGGTGTGCCCTGTCAGGTTTAATAAGTGGGATTTCTTGCCTTATAAAGGGGATTGGGACCATGAGTTGTGTTGGGCAGAAGTCAGGTGGATACACAGCTGATAGTCCTACTGAATAGACTGTTAGAATTTGTATTATGGCAAGAAAAAAGCAGCTAAGTAAAGAAAAACGAGTGGCCATAATTACTTTAAGAAATGAAGGTCAGTCAGTCCGAAAAATTGGGAAAACTTTGAAAGTGTCCCCAAGTGCAGTCGCAAAAACCATCAAGCACTACAAAGAAACTGGCTCACATGAGGACCTCCCCAGGAAAGGAAGACCAAGAGTCACCTCTGCTGCGGAGGATAAATTCATCCGAGTCACCAGCAGCTCAAATTAGAGACCAGGGCAATGCCACACAGAGTTCTAGCAGCAGACACATCTCTACAACAACATTTAAGAGGAGACTGTGTGCAGCAGGCCTTCATGGTAAAATAGCTGCTAGGAAACCACTGCTAAGGACAGGCAACAAGCAGAAAGACTTGTTTGGGCTAAAGAACAGAAGGAATGGACATTAGACCAGTTGCAATCTGTGCTTTGGTCTGATGAGTCCAAATTTGAGATCTTTGGTTCCAACCACCGTGTCTTTGTGCGACGCAGAAAAGGTGAACGGATGGACTCTACATGCCTGGTTCCCACCGTGAAGCATGGAGGAGGAGGTGTGATGGTGTGGGGGTGCTTTGCTGGTGACACTGGTGGGGATTTATTCAAAATTGAAGGCATACTGACCCAGCATGGCTACCACAGCATCTTGCAGCGGCATGCTATTCTATCTGATTTGTGTTTAGTTGGACCATCATTTATTTATCAACAGGACAATGACCCCAAACACACCTCCAGGCTGTGTAAGGGCTATTTGACCAAGAAGGAGAGTGATGGGGTGCTACGCCAGATGACCTGGCCTCCACAGTCACCAGACCTGAACCCAATCGAGATGGTTTGGGGTGAGCTGGACCGCAGAGTGCTAAGCATCTCTGGGAACTCCTTCAAGAATGTTGAAATACCATTTCAGGAGACTACCTCTTGAAGCTCATCAAGAGAATGCCAAAAGTGTGCAAAGCAGTAATCAAAGCAAAAGGTGGCTACTTTGAAGAACCTAGAATATAAGACATATTTTCAGTTGTTTCACACTTTTTTGTTAAAGGGATTCTGTCAGCAGGATATTGGGTATAGAGATAATTACATCTCTATACCGGCCTTACTGCTGTGATTGTAAATATGTAAGTGTAATTGTTATTAGGGCAGTAGTTTACATAAAAAGCGTTTTTATTAACATGTGAAATACCTGGATAAGGAGCCCAAGGGGAGGTCCTGCGAGCCATTGGAGCCCGGGCACGCCGCAGATTTCGGAGCCCAGCACCACCCTCCAGCTAATTATGCACGCCCCTTCAGCGCTGTCTTCTTCCCCGGCTGTGGCGCATCTCGCGCATGCGCCGTGCATACAAGAGTCTGTGCCGCAGCCGGAGGAGAAGACAGCGCTGAAGGGGCGTGCATAATTAGCTGGAGGGTGGTGCTGGGCTCCGAAATCTGCGGTGTGCCCGGGCTCCAACGGCTCGCAGGACCTCCCCTTTGGCTCCTTATCCAGGTATTTCACATATTAATAAAAACGCTTTTTTATGTAAACTACTGCCCTAATAACAATTACACTTACATATTTACAATCACAGCAGTAAGGCCGGTATAGAGATGTAATTATCTCTATACCCAGTATCCTGCTGACAGAATCCCTTTAAGTATATAATTCCACATGTGTTAATTCATAGTTTTGATGCCTTCAGTGTGAATCTACAATTTTCATAGTCATGAAAATACAGAAAACTCTTTGAATGAGAAGGTGTGTCCAAACCTTTGGTCTGTACTGTATGTATGTATGTATGTATATGTGTGTGTATATATATATATATATATATATATATATATATATATATATATATATATATATATATATATTTTTTTTTTTTTTTTTTTTTTACCGCCATTTCAGGGAAAATTGATTTGTTACCATGAAGCATTAGCAAACTCGGCCTTGCAGCAATGCTTTTTAGACTAGATTAAACAGCAAAAGCAGCTTGACTGGTGTTAAGTCCTTGGTGCCCAATACCCAGACATTGGTGTCAGTCACTAGTTCTTGTCCATTATTATTTTTTCTTGTTTAACAATAAAGATTAGGGATTTAGTATCAGGAAATTATTAAAACTGGTGTAAGATGTTCTAAATTTATAAAGGTGTAATTTTCTGGAGTAGATGTATATACACCCTCCTGCCCAGTTCTCACCCAGTTTTTGGAAAAGTGAGAAACTATGTAAACAGACAAAACAGTCACAACAATTTACAGAGTTTCTATGACAGTCGGCATATCGACTTTACTGAATTGATCCCAGTGAGACCCTTTTTTCTTTATCAATTGGTTCCAGGTTTCACATCCTGTATCTGCTGTTAGGATAAAATTTGTCTCACATACTTGACTTTTTACCAATCAGCATTATTTTATTTTTCAGTTAGAAGCAAAAGTTCTAACTAGTGTTGAGCAAAGCGAAGCATTTGAAGCAGAATTTTGTCTGAAGTTTAGGGAAACTTTGATTTGCAACAAATCCGAATTTCCTTATGATTTGTCGTAACGAATCATAAGAAATCCAGGAACACAAGATGGCCCATAATGACATGCAGCCAGCCAACCTGCAGATAGCCAGCCACTGTGATGTCACAACCCTATAAAATCCTCATCCCACGTGGTCTCTGCCATTGTCCTCTGTAGTGATGGAAATCTATTTTATTTTGGGGATTAGTTCCTCTAGTTCCTTTAGTTCATTATGTCTCTGGCTTTGTGATGCTACTGATAAGTGATTAGAAGCACATATCTGGTCTATTACACATAGGATTTACAGCTCCTTGGATGAGTTATAGTTTGTTAAAAGACTCAGATGTATTTATTATTATCCAGCAGTCTGAATAAGAACAGGCAGATGATACCGGGTGGAGGGACTAGAACTCCAGTATAGCCTACTGCCCATCTGCAGCACTATGTCCTGAGGAGGCTGATAGGGATCCTGTGACCGTGAACTAGAAGATGTACTGAGCTAACACACTCCTAGAATCCTGACAGTCTAGTTCAAGGGTTAGCAACCTCTAGCAATCCAGGTGTTGTGAAACTACATATCCCATCATGCACACCTGCTTGGCTGTTCTCTGAACTCCCACAGAAGTGAAGAGAGCATGCTGGGAGTTATAGTTTCACAACAGCTGGAGTTCTGAAAGTTGCTGATTCATGGTCTACTTCAATGGCATGCAAAAGACTGAACACAACAGCGCCCCCTAGAGTTGCTCAGATTGACTGACTCATGGGGGAATGTATAAGAGCTGAAAACCAGTACAGCAGCACTTATAGCATCTTCAGAACAGAGCGGGGGAGAGACAGGAGCCAGCAGCAAGACTGGACCTTTAGGCATCTTTCACACGAGCGTCACGGATTCAGTCCGGATGCGTTCAGGGTGCGTTCTGGAAAATTTGCACGCATCCACACCAATCCACACGCAATCACAGTCAGTTTCGACTGCGAACTGCGTACGTTCGCTCAATTTTTTCCGTGCGGGTGCGATGCGTTTTTCACGCACGTAATAAAAAACTGAATGTTTACAAACAACATCTCTTAGCAACCATCAGTGACCATCAGTGAATCACGCATTGCATCCGCACGCAAGTAATTCATGCAGACCCATTCACTTCAATGGGGCCAGAGCTGAGTGAAAAACGCAGAATATAGAACATGCTGCGATTTTCACGCAACGGCGAACTGATGCGTGAAAAACATCGCACATGTGAAAAGGCCCATTGAAATGAATGTGTCAGGATTCAATGCACGGAAATCTTGCCCGTGTGAAAGGGGCCTTAGGCTATCAAGATAGGGATTTTCTCACAAAAACAGGTGAGTTTTATTTATTTCATTTGCTGGTCTATATAGTGTTTTCCTACTTTTCTAGCAGTAGGAACTAGTGGTAGTGACAGCGATCCTGTTGGAGCTGCTGAATCTTCACTATTTAGTGTTTATCTCCTCCCACTTGCTTTAGTTCCTGGTGAACTAAATGATTTAGTTCACATAGAACATCAGTTCATTTTGTGTGCCACCCACTATCATCCAGTCTGTGCCCATTGGGGGCGGGCAAGTCTTAATGATGACCATCCTCATTTTTTTCTGGCTTTACTTCTTCCAGGCAGACCAGAACAGCAATAATTTGCATATGGTCTCCCCACCTAACTACCCAACCCCCCATACCAGCAACAGCCCCTGTTTAAAGGTGCAACACGGCCATTAACAATGAAGAAGGAAGTGTGGTTTTCATTATAAAATGAGAGGCAGCTGCAGTATAATTGGCCATGAGGTTCTAAACCTGTGTGCCGTCCGCATCTTTTGCGGACCCCATTGAAAATGAACGGGTCCGCATCTGTTATCAAGACGAGTGAATGGAGCCTTACACATGAGCTTCCTTTAAAGGGAATCTGTCACCAGTACTGAACAGCTTCAGCACATGCTGAATATTCATGATCTCCTGGCTTTCTCCGCCCCTTGCTGCTAATTCAGTTTTAAAAAAAAAACAGTCAATCAGTGACAGGGTGCAGAGAAAGCCAAACGGTCATAAATATCAGGACTTGTTGGCATATATAAAACTGATGACAGTTTCCCCTTTAAAATCGGGTGTATAACACTTTAGCTGGTAATTAGTATTATACCATTTTTCTTATGTATATTAGACAAGATGCTTAGTTTGCATTTAGCAATGTACCAGCAAATCAGGCTCCTCCTCACAGTCATCGGGTATAGCAACTTCCCAGGTTGTTGCCCCTGCACTTAGAATTGATATTATGGATATACTATTGATTAGACAAGAGTAAAAGAGTATCATTTTTAATATAGCTTTACTGGGTGTTAATTATTTTTTAATTTAATGTTCGCATTTTACTTGAAAAACATGTCATCAAAAATTTGATTTTGTAATTTTCATTTGGGATTTAGGCTCCACTGGAGACTCCAAAATGCAGAAATATTTTTGTAGGTAACCCCCTTTGGTGATCCACACTGAACGACTTTCATGAGGTTGCTCATGTAACAGTGAGCTGATTACTGGGGGTCCAGTTCCCGAGAGATAAGAGAGAAGGCCACTGCATCTGGGTGTCACGAACATTCCTGCATCAGGTTGCAGGCGTTCGGCTAGGCTTTCCAAAGTGACATTTTCAAAATTTGACATGTTTTTCTCTTGGTTTGGTTGCTGTTTACCACACCCCTTCCCCTTAGCTGTTGTGGGTGTGGTGATTATCTTTCCCCTATTTATCCCTTCCTCTCCCAGTATTCCTTGTGGTTTATACTTTCTGCTTACTTTGTTGTGTGTGGTGTTATTCTCGGCTGAGATCCAGTTGCTGCAATATCTGCATTAAGATAAGTGTCATTTTCCCTATTGTGTTTATCCTACTTTTCCCTGTTGTTGTTTTGCCTTCTGGAGTCTCCTGTTCATCCGATCTCTTGGAGGAACGGGTTGACTTTCCTCTGTCACTAGCTGCAGGGTTCTCCAGGGTCAGGTGTTGTTAGATTCCTGTGTATGAACTCTCCTACTACTAAGGCCTGTTCATACTGGTAGTCAGTCAGGGCCTGGTTTCAGGGTTTCCCTGCAGGAGGTTACTGTTTCCCTTGTTTGGTCTTTTCCCTTCCCTCTTACGCTTGGTGTGGCTATTCCCTCCACATCAGAGCGTGACACTGGGTACCCATTCTTTGATGTTCATTTCAATGACATAGCAAAAAGTTATCCAATACTTATACCCATGCCAGTTTGAAAAAGTAACTGCTTCTTTAAACATATAACTGGCTGCATTGCCTTTAGTAACATTAATTTTAGGCCAAAACAACTACCATTTCAGTTTAATATCATAGTTGAGGATTTTTATCTAATTTTAGGGGTGTAAAGTTAATATATCCTTAACTTTCATGTTCCAGTGAACTATTCCTTTAATAATGGCATACTGTTTAGTTACCAAAAGCTACTTACCACGGGGGGATGATCAAACCAATTATCAGGGTGGAGCATCCATATTGACCTGTGTAAAGGTGCCACTCATCACGTGATGAACGAGCAAACACTTGTTCATCGGGTGAAAGCATTGTTTATGTGGCACTTAAAATCGTGCAAAGCAGCTACCCAGAAACAACCTCTGTATGGAGATGAGCAATCGCAGTAGCCATGTTCCCATACGATGGACATAAGTATTGCATGTAAATACAGCTTTTGCCTCCATTTAACATTGGGCAATTATTATGAATGACTCATTCCCAGTAATTTCCTGTTCAATGCAAAATACCAAAGTTAGACCAGCAGCTCCAAACAATATGAAATAATGTACAGGTGCATGCTACAACGGCAGTAAACAGCAGCACAATGCTCCATGCGCTAAGTCACATGCAAACACTGGAAACATTAATAAATCTGAATTGCATTACTTCTATATATAGTAAAATTTTGTTTGGTCCATCTACCAGCATGAAGGTGGCTTTCAACAGATGGGACCTACACTATGAGACTTACCAATCCTAGGCCTAAGCCTACAAAATTCAGGGCAATCTAGAATCCAACTATATTGTACTCTGATTATAAACTCTGAGCAGACTGGCAAGAGTTCAAAGTCCAAATGGAGACAGCAACTCCCCAAACGTACAATGCAAAAAACAAAGACAAGCACCTCCAAACAATATGAAATAAAGTTCAGGTGCATGCTTCCACTACTGCAATGCAAAAGCAAACACACACTATATGTATCATCACACTGATCCAAGCACAGACATATGCAAATACTCAGGGGCGTGGCTATAGGCTCATGGGCCTGGTGCAAGAGTTCAGCTTGGGCCCCCTTCCCTCAGTGCTTTGTGACCAGGGGCCCAAGAAACACATAGCCTTTGTGCTGCCTGAGGAAAAAATTGAACCCCTCCCCCCCCAATGCCAATTTCTTGACCTAACCCCTTCCCTCCAGCCAGAGGTGTAACTTGACCTGCATGTACTTTCTATAATACTGGTATCTTCTTATGCCGCACAAGGGTCTTTGGGCCCCTTCAGGCTCCTGGGCCCGGTAGCGGCTGCTACCTCTGCACCCCCTATAGCTACGCCCTGCAAATACTGCAAACTTGGATACATCTGAAATTCATTAATGCTATACGGTACATACTATAAGATCAACATTGTGTTTGGTCCACCTGACTGCAATATGGTAGCTTTCAATTGATCGTTCCCGATAAGTGTCTTAAGACTGTAATGCATCCTCCTTGATATGGGTGTTAGACATCATTGTTGCTTAATTCAGAAATTGTTGTTTGCCCTTTGCCTTTGTTCCATTTTGTTAAAAGATCAGAAGCAGCAATTCTGTTTGACAAATATGTAATAAGGGGAACTATATATTTATCCTTCAAGCTTAACTTGCAGCATTGACCTAAAGAAAGACAAATTGCCATTATCAAATCAATCTAATACACGTTACACCCTCATGATGTACACACACTTTATACTTGATGGTTTAACAGCTGCTATTTTAATCTTTTTATAGCCAATTTACAGACACAACACTTTTTCAGCAGCAGATTACTAGAACATATTTGAAGTCTACAGAGAAAAATCTGACCATACATATTTGATTAATGGTGAAACCGGCTGACCATGTAATGTCCATTGGGTCCTTGTAAGTTCCCCCAATAGCATAAATTGCAGTGCAGATGTCATTTTAACAGCCTTAATGCATTAATACAACAAAACACATTACAGTACAACAGCAAATTGCATTAAAGTTACCATCCTGGTGCAGATTGTGTCAAAATAACCCTGGATATATCTGTAGTAAAGAATCAGGTAGTTAGATTTCCATATGTTCAATCATTTTGTTCTCAGGAAGATACAATGCCACTGAAGATGTCTTTTCAGGATACATGCACATGAGTATAATTGTGTAAGGGGGGAAATGGGTGAGAAAGCCATCAGCTGACAATGTATTGTAGCTCTATTCAAAAAGTGCTCCACAACTACTAGTTATAGTGATTAACATGGTGCCAATCTTTTAAGGTGCAACAAAAAAACATACATTGGGATATATTCCAATAGATGAAGGACTCCAAAGATCTTCAATGTATTATTACTTTTTGAATAGAGCTAGCATTATATAAAGATTTTAACTTTCTTTGCCACTACACCCTTGAGAGATTTTATTTTATTTTTTTATTTTTTTCATTGAGGTAGGTATACTAAGAATGGCATTATATAAGGGATGTTTAGGTTCAGAGCTGAACCTGGTCATACTCCCATTTTCACCCCTTTGGACCCCCTGATATGATCATTGGAGCATTTCAAGCTCTGATGCTCTCCTTTATGCTGGGCTGAATAATGCAGGGCAAAGGCTTTTTCAGGACATCAGATGACTTACCGAGCTCTCCATGGGTAAAACTAGGTGGAGGCTTACACCTAGCAGGGAGTCTGGTGATGTCACCGACACTAATGAGTGGGCTTTAGCACTGCCCTTGCTGTTTTACAGGCCGCCCGTCAGAACCGTGACATCTGCCTGCAACACTGCTAGGCGGAAGCCTCCACCTAGTAGTGCTAAAAACAGAAACAATCAGCCCTTGCCCTGCTCTGAAATGCTCTGATACTCATACCAGGGGGACCGGAGGGGTGAAAATGGGGGTATGTCCGGGTTCAGCTCTGAACCCGGACAACCCCTTTAAGAGTAACAAGAATCTTAATAAATTTGGAACATCAGGTATGAGATGGCATACATTTTTAACTATAATTTACACCAGTTCCTGTCATAAATTATTTTATCTGACAGACTGTGAGGAGTCACCTGCTAAGCCTCATCCACTAGCCTCACTACTTTTGAAAAGTTCTAAGAAATGTAAAAGTCACAAATTAAGATGTAAATATGATGGCTACATAGTTAATATGGTTGAAAAAGGACATAAGTCCATCAAGTTCAACCGATGGATGGGGTTGTGAATTTTAGAAAAGAGGAGTGAGACCCAGACTACATATTTTGTTAAGCATTCATGCTATTTAATAATTAAGAATTAATTTAAGCCTTTTTTTTAACTGTCTGCTGTTTCTGCGGTGACCAAGTCCTGAATCTATTCCACAGATTTATAGTTCTCACTGTGAAGAAGCCATGACGCTTCTGGAGACTGAACTACTTCTTCTTCAGATGGAGAGAGTGCCCCCTTGTCTTTTAAAGAGATTTTTACATGAAACAACTTTTCAGCATATTTTTTGTATGGCCCATTTATATATTTGAATAGGTTAATCATGTCCCGCCTTAGATGTCTTCTCACAAGACTAAAATTTAATTATTTTAATATTTCCTAATAACGAAGACCCTCCATGCCCCTTATTAGTTCAGCTGTTCTTCTTTATACTTTATCCAGCTCCAGGGCATCCTTTCTATGGACTGGTGCCCAGAACTGCTTATTCCAGATGAAGCCACACCAATGCTTTGTAAAGTGTTACTATTACGTCCCTTACCCACAAGTCCATGCCTCTTTTAATCAGACTGGGAACTTAAAGTGGCCCTGTGTTGTAGGCAGTCCAGACTAACAGAAACCAGGGACAACAAAAATGGCCAGGAACAACAGAAGTAGGCAGGGCCAGCAACTCAATAGTGCAGCACAAGTATACTGCCCCAGCAGAAACAAATGCCACAGTGCAACACAAAATACTGCCATAGTATTCAAATGTGTCACCATCCTGAGGATGGCGATGCAGTTGAATGCAGGAGGGCACTTACTGCCACCAGCCAGATCCTGATGCTCCTAGCATTATGTAATGCTGAGAGCATCAGATCTCTAAGTACCCGGGCAGCAGCTGTGAGGACAGCTTGGGTGGCCCCCTGAGCATCAGCCCACTGGGAAATGTTCCTGTATGGTTTATAGCCAGTCCGTCCCTGCTTTTAATACTGGAAAATATATTTCTAGCCTTAGAAGCAGCTGATTGACATTGTATTCTGTAATTTATCTATGATCTATAAGTAAACCCAAAGCCTTCTCCACAAGTGACTCTCCCAGTATTACTCTCCTTAGTACATATGATGCACGTAGATTATTACTACCCAGATGCATAACTTTACATTTATCCTCTTTGAACCTGTTCAAGTCAGCTTGTAGTTTTTTTTAGCATTTTCCATAAACTGCACAGTACTGCATAGGTTAATGTCAACTGCAGAAATATAAACAGTGCTAATAATCCCATTCTCATCCCATCATTAATAAATTAATTAAATAATAAGGGACACAACACTGAACCTTGGGGTACACCACCT
Source organism: Rhinella marina (assembly GCA_900303285.1). NCBI lineage: Eukaryota > Metazoa > Chordata > Amphibia > Anura > Bufonidae > Rhinella > Rhinella marina. The sequence goes on from ONZH01004334.1 coordinate 13,387, forward strand.
ACAACTGGGGACCATTCATAGGAATCATTGACCACAACTCTCTGGATTTAGTCCTTCAGCCAGTTTTCAGTCTGATTACAAACTATACTTTGCAAGCTTATAGCGTGGAGTGAACCATTTGGCAAATGTGCTTTATTGGGTCACATATTTTGCCTGGGTTCCCCCTTCGTGACCCAGGGTTTAAAGCCACAAAATACAAGTTACTTCCCTTATGGTAGACCCAATTTATCTGTATCTTACATGGTTAGCCATTTATGAGACTGGTTGGCATATTATTCAACATTTCCCCTGCAGTGGTTGTTTCATGAGACAACCCCTTGAATAGCAGTTCTGTACTTCTAACACATAAACGATCAAGCAGTATTTCACCTTAAATTAATACTTAAAATGAACAAAAACAGAAATAGATGTTGTGTCCTAGCTTTTCTAAAAGGTAAAAATATTTCAAAGGTATTTTTATTCTTTAGCTGCTATGTACATTGTGCCTGAAAGAGAATATGCCACTGTTTTCAAGAATGTCATGTTCTTTCTCTTCTCCTGCCAGCAGCAGCAGACATTCATACAGTCCTTTGTAGTGACCTACAATAGAGTATCATATTATCCCGCTTTTTCATTTGGTTCTTGATGTCGTGTTTTTAGACTTGATCAAATAATTCATTTGCTTTAGTAGAAAAAAATGCTATGTTGAGATTTCCCAAAATTAATTTAAAGGTAATTCTTGCGCGGACATGACAGATGTTCCTAACAATATCTGGAAAGGCTTTGCCTTTGTGAGCTTTGTAACAATGTTTTAATGATAAATTCTGTCCTTTTTCCTGTCACTTTTAGAAGTGAGCATTCCCGCTGCAAGCTAAGAATCAGCGGGAGTGCATCACATAGACAGCATTGAAATGTGTGTGATCTTTGTTTCAGATGTCAGTCGATAGCTGGCCAAACGTATTCATTTAGAAAGAATAAGCTGGTATTATATAGAAGCATAATATAGCTCCTGGAAAGTCTTTGCTGTCAGTGATAAAACAAGTCTCATTAAATGTATTCCTGTCGTTAGAGAAAGCTTTAAATAAGTCATACCTATCCAGTATTTTGTATATATAAAAATGTGATTTTCTTCCCGTAAGCAGGCATCCATATAAGTATTTTTGGGGCACATGCCCACTTTATCAGGATCAGGAGAGATCATGGGCTTATGTAAATATTTCAATTGTGTCACCATTTAGGAGCAAGCCTGTAATTATTTCTTTAAACAGATCCTTGCATAATGGTATTAGACTATGGGGTCATTTACTATTCTTAAATATGCCTAAATTAGGCATAATTCAGGCACAGGTGGCCACTTCTGCCCGCTCATGACAGGTCTAAAATTGTGGGTGTGGCATGGCCTGTTTTAGGGGTAGAAAATGGTCTAAATGTAAAACAGCTCAGAAGCTGTCTTACATTCAGAACTGGCACTGGATGTGCCAAAGTTATGGAGAGTCCTGCACATCTTCATAAGTTCAGCTGAACCACCGAAAGCCATGGGCCTTTATTAAGACTGGCGTCTAAAACAATATAAAAAGAGATATATTAGTTTTTGGTGTGGTGTGTCATTGGACGAATGGCAGCACAGACTCCCACTGAAAAAAAATCTAGGTGATTTCCACCCTACACCCTACATTTTAGGTGCAGAATCCAGAAACCTCTCCGCTAACCAGGACTAATGTAATGTACAAGACTACAAAAGCATTGATAACTTATGACCAGCAACTGTGCATTACAAAAACATACAAACTACTGGTGAGCAAATAAATTATACTAAAATGCAGTTAATTCCAAATTTCTTGCAGTTTGTTTTGGATGAATCACACAGTCAGACCCATGTGAAATACTCCAGTAGAAATGAGACGTCCAAGCCAGTTCTTTTTCCAAAAGGACAAAAGTACAATGTGAGCCAGTATTATACTTCTCTGAATGGGTCATGCAATCCAGTTTACCTTCCAAAGGAACAAAGTACTGGATGTCTAAAAAAAAAAAAAAAAACTGAGTGGCCTTGGGGGGGAACTCTTGGAGATGCTTATTCTCATTAGGGAAACCAAATGTGTATGAGGAATATTGTAGTCCTACTCAGCTGTTCTGGGAAACATATATGTAAATTTTAGTATCTTGCATCTGCTGGCATCAGCATAGTGTTCTTTTCTTTTTTGGAAGGACAGCTAATTTGAATTTTTCCCAGAAACCCAAAAGTATGCAAATTAGCTTTCATTCTCTCTCTCTTGTTCTTGTCTTCTAGGACTCATATTTTTTATCTTAATCTTTTCAGCAAAATATGAGTATCAGAGAATTTCAAGCAGGTTTGATTCAGGTATAAAACGCAAAACCACTGCAGAAATGTACTTATCTCTAATACAAATGGCAAAAAGTGACTATTTTGATAACCACACAGTAACTGCAGAATGTGAATTACATAAAATAAACCATGCCAAATAATCTATGAATACTGCAAGATAAAAGGATGATATGTCAAGGTGTGACCATTTTAATACAAGAAGCATCAATAACATGAGCAGCAACCACAAAACAGCTAAGAATCACAAAGGGAAGCAGACTACAGTGTTGGGTTCAGTGATCTATAATCTTAGTTTCCCTGTTTTGTCTTCTGTTGCATTATATCTAAAGCAGGGATGCCCAACCTGTGGCCCTCTAGCTGTTGCAAACTATAAGTACCAGCATGCCTGGACAGCCTACAGTTATTACAACATTCTGGAAGTTGTAGTTTCGCAACAGCTGAAGGGCCACAGGTTGAGCATCCCTGATCTAAAGCCTTCTTTTTCTACCTATTGTTACTTTTAACAGTTTCCAGTCTTAGATTAATCTGTGTATTTTTGAGTGTCTAAACTGATGAAACCAAAGTTCTCAGCACACCTCTACATTACCTTTTGAGCCCTCATCCATAATGCATTTGGATTCTGTGTCTACTAATCCACCAAATATAACTGTTCACTACTTAATCTGCTGGACCATGCAGCACTGCCCAGTTTAAGGACTATTTGTCAAATGTATCGGACGCTGAAGATAATTTTGTTTGTCCTTTATCTTTTGATGGAAAAAAATATGTTTACTAATAAGCTGAGGGTGATACTATGTTTATCATGCATTTTGAGTAGTGTTGAGTAAACATGTTCGGCCGAATATGGTATTCGGCCGAACATGGCGGCGCTCGGGACGCCAGGCTCGAGTCCCCTGGCATTCACTGTAATGCCAAAAATAGTGGCAGCTAGGTACTGAGTAACGAGGGACAGCTGCCGCCATCAGACTGCGAAAAGCCTCAGTGTCCACAAGTGTCCACTTTCGTTCAAAGTCCTGGGGTATGGACATCTGTACATTGCGTTGGGACACAGAAGTGGATGTGCTCGCTGATGGTGCTTGCGAGGGTCCAGGTGCAGGGTGGGAGGCATCTGGGCCTGCGTCTTGGCTAGCACGTAACAGAGGGAAGAGGAGGCAGTGGTGTGACCCGCAGACACCGATTGTGGATCCAGGCGTTTGGCCAACCTATTAGGGTGCTTTGCTGCCATGAAGATCATGCTGGTGGTGGTCAGATTGCTAGTGTTTATGCCCCTGCTCATTTTGGTATGGCACAGGTTGCAAATGACAATTCTTTTATCGTCCACACTTGTTGATGTGGCCTGCCTTCTCCCTTTTGCCACCCCACCACCTCTTCCAGCCTGTTACTGTGCTGCAGATCCCTCCCTCTTTGTACTGCTGTCCTCGCTCAGCTTGCCTCCTTCCCATGTTGGGCCAGTGATTTCATCGTCCATCACCTACTCTTCCACTTCTTCACTCTGGTTCTCCTCCTGACAAGTTGACCTTCAGTGCTGCTGACACTCAAAAACATTAGGGGCGAGTGCCTGCTGCTGAGCTGACCATGTAAAACATTAAGGGCCAGTGCCTGCTGCTGATCTGACAGTGTAAAACATTAGGGGTGAGGGCGTGCTGCTACTTGCGCTTTGCGTACAAGTAAATATATGTTTCCTAACAATATTTCCTGTAATATCGATGTTATCTTGGGTTTTGGGGGGGTATTTTTGTCATTCCGTAAAAGTGGCGTAATAGTTGGACATCATCGTTAATAGCAGCGACTTCGTGTCCAGGATGCATCCAGACATCCTCCCAATGCTGTTCCCTAACCATTTCAGTGTTGTTTCCACCATTTTCTCATGTTTCCCTATCAACCAGACACCCTCCCCTCTGCAGAGCAGGGGGTGCCCGGTCTTCTCCCATTGACTTCCATTATACTTGGGTGCTCAGTCGAGCACTCGAGCACCACCTAAGTGTTCGGCCAGAGCACCTGAGCATCGCGGTGCTCAATCACTAATTTTGAGTTTTACCAAAATGTCAACCTCCTGCATAACTCAATGACGCATACTGCATAGATTTTTACTTTATAATACAACATTTGTTCCATTGATTTTATGGAAGTCTCAGAATTTTAGTTTACCACAGCAGAGGTGATTGATGCATGTAAATGTAGCTTTTACCTCATTTGACAAACAGACAATTATCAAAAAGGACTAGTTCATTACCAATAACTGTCTGTACAAAGTCATCTCCCAAGAAAGAAAACTATCTTGCCAGTACCACCTCCTGGAAGTGGCTCCCTATGAGTTCAAATCTGACTTTCCAACAAGCTTTGAGATTTGACAAGGGAATATAGTCAAGCCAGCTCTTCATCTGTAGAAAGCTATTTCATAGTACTTGCACTAGCTGGGTGTAATGCTTTGATTGCACCGTAAGCAGGTTACTGAATCTCCTTAAAAAGACCAGTCTCATATGAAGCATTACTGGAAATACTTGCTGCGTTTTGGTGTCCGCGTGAAGAAACTGATGCAAACGGAATCTGTCATGACTCACAATGTAAGTCAATGGGGATGGATCCATTTTGTCTGACACAATAGAAAACGGATCCATGCTCCGTTGACTTTCAATGGAGTTCAAGACAGATCCGTCTTTGCTATGTAAAAGTTAATACAAAGGGATTCGTTCAGAACGGATGCAGACGATTGTACTATCATGACGGATCCGTTTGTGAGAACCTGGATGGATCTCACAAACGGATCCTGCAAATGCAAGTGTAAAAGTAGCCTTATGCTGCCTTCTGTCTAATATTTGTGTTTGTGCATATCTTAATACTTATTTCTTACACAAAGTGCCTCAAGTTACAATGCGCTCAGTACATTGCTCTAATAACATTTGTAGCCACGATTTATTATAACTGCATAACTGTATTGCTTCAGCTATAGTGTCCACAGAATAAAACAAACCACAATTCTGGTCACAGTACACTAATATTATTGACATAATGCCTCTAGTACATTACTAGCTACAGACTCTCTTACTGAATTTCCACAAAATACTCAATTTTCCCGTGACCTCATATATGTGTAACACTGTAATTGTTGTTCTGAAGCTACTAACTTTCTCAGCACTCAGGGAAGAGAATTCTGGGTTTAATAACTTCTATAATAATAGAAGATTAATTGGGGGGGGCACTTTATTTACAAGACTGGCCTGTGCTATTTAACCTTTAGAGTACACTTACCATGGCTTGCGAATTCAGACTGTAAGCTAAATGTAATGCTTGCTAATCCAACACACTACATAAATCACTAAATTATTTAGAATGCACCTGTCGTAATAGTCTTGTACACAAAGACTGAACTAACAATAGGGGTAGCTTAGGTTATAACTAGAGATGAACGAGTATACTCGTCCGAGCTTGGTGCTCGTTCGAGTATTAGGGTACTCGTAAGTGCTCGCTGCTCGGACGAGTATCTCGCCATGCTCGAGGAAATGGCAACTTGCGCATCATGCTTTTTAGGTGCCTAAAAACACAGCCAATCACAAGCCAGGAGACTCTGCGTACCACCCAGCATCACGTGGGGCCCTTACATGTCGATAGCAGGGGTTGGCTGGCCTGATCAGGTGACTCTGGAATATACTACCGACTGGCCGCGGTGCTCGGCTCAGATGCCTTCTGGATGTCGTTAGGGATAGAGCTGCTGCGTTTCAGGGACAGTGTTAGGGCCTGCATTTAGTTCTCTGTTAGGCAGGGATCACCCACAAAGAACCCAACAGCCCTTCTAAAGGCTAGAAGACATTTTTTTTTTTTTTTTGTCACTTGGCTGGCTGGCACTAGTAGTGCAGCTATCGCCATGTATAACCCCCTTTTATTTTTTTATGTTATATCTCAGTGATACAAATCCATTGCACACAGCAGTGTGGAACCATTCTGTGTGTCACAGTTCAGTACACTCACTATTTTCTGTCCAGGTGACACTTTCTGTATGTCACCAAATTCAACCAAGTCATTTGCTGCTTGTCACGTGTATGGCTTGATCCCAAAAATCTCTGTGCGACATTTGTCTGGGTCGCAGTCTAAATAGCTACCGTCAGTAGGGTGTCAGTTAGCTCTACGATAGTTTCTGCACGTCACGTTCCCAAAAAAACAAAAATCCAAAACAAAATATAGAAAAAAAATTAGTTTTTTTGTTGTTTTAGCTGAGTGATACAAATCCATTTCACACAGCTGCGTGTAACCTTTCTGTGTGTCACAGTTCAGCACACTCACTCCAAACCGTATATTCTGTCCAGGTGACACTTTCTGTACGTCACAAAATTAAACCAGACTGAACAAGTTTGTGGGTTTCAGTACACCAGGCCCATTTATTTTATTTTTTTTATAGAATACAATTATATACAGAAAATGTTGAAACCCAGGGCTAAGGGTCGAGGACGTGGGCGTGGGCATTCAATTACTGCAGGGGGCAGAGGCCGTGGTCCTGGGCAGGGTGAGACAGTACCTGCTGATGAGGGAGCTGTGGAACGCCGCAGAGCTACACTCCCTAGCTTCATGTCTCAACTTACAGGGACACGTGGTAGAGGACTGTTGAAACCACAACAGTGCGAACAGCTAATCTCGTGGATTGCGGATAATGCTTCAAGTAATTTGTCCGCCAGTCAGTCTTCCACGCAGTCCACCCACGTTACCCAAGGGAGCACTCCTCTGGCTCCTCCACCTCAACCTCCTTCCCCCCAGTCTGCCCCCTCCCAGGAAAATTTGGAATGCGATCCGGCATACTCTCAGGAACTGTTTTCTGGACCCTTCCCAGAGTCACAAACCACTTCTCAGGTTGCTGCAGACCTCATTCCCGATGCCCAAGTGTTCCAACTGTCGCAGTTTGTGGGTGATGATGATGATGACAATGTTGAGTTACTGGAAGAAGTTTGTAAAGAGGGGTCGGACGATGAGGAGACACGGTTGTCAGTCAGTGGTGAAGTTGTTGTCAGGGCAGGAATTCCGAGGGGGGAGCAGACTGAGGAATCGGAGGATGATGAGGTGACTGACCCAAGCTGGGTTGATATGCCGAGTGAAGACAGTGCTTCTGAGGCGGAGGCGAGTGCTGCACCAGAACAGGTTGTAAGAGGCAGTGATGTGGCCAGAGGGAGAAGCAGGGCCAGAGCTGGTGCATCAGCAGCAACTGTTTCACGTAGTGAAGCTCCCGTGGCAAGGCCTAGATGTTCGCAAGTCTGGAGGTTCTTTAAAGAAAGTGAGGATGACCGACGGACTGTGGTGTGCAACCTGTGCCACACCAGGATCAGCAGGGGTGCCACCACTACTAGCCTAACCACCACCAGCATGCGCAGGCATATGAGTGCTAAAAACCCCACTCAATGGAACCAAGGCCGTTCACCACCTCCTGCGGGTCACACCACTGCTCCTTCCCCTGTGTCACTCGCTGCCTCTGCTAGTCAACCCCCTGCCCAGGACCCCGGCACGAGCGCCTCCCGCCGGAAAACCACACCTTCGCCTCCACGATCCTCCACAGTGTCCACCAATGTGTCCCAGCGCAGCGTTCAGCTGTCTTTACAGCAGACGCTGGAGCGCAAGAGGAAAGACAGTTCCACCCACCCACATGCCCAAGTCCTCAACGTCCACATCTCCAAATTGCTTAGCCTGGAGATGCTGCCCTATAGGCTGGTAAAGACTGAGGCCTTTCGCAATCTCATGGCGGTGGCTGCCCCTCGGTTTTCGGTCCCCAGCCGCCACTATTTTTACTGATGTGCCGTCCCAGCCCTACACCACCACGTTTCAGAGAACATCATCGGTGCCCTGACCAACGCTGTTTCTGAGAAGGTCCACCTAACCACGGACACGTGGACAAGTGCTGCCAGGCAGGGACACTATATCTCACTGATGGCACATTGGGTTAACTTGGTGGAGGCTGGGACCGAGAATGACCCTGGGGCCGCTCATGTACTTCCCACACCGAGGATTGCGGGGCCTACCTCGGTCACGGTCTCTCAGACGTACTATGCCTCCTCCTCCTCCGACCCCTCCTCCTCCACCGAATTACCATCCATGGGCACGGCGCCTTCAGTCGGTAGCTCTAGGCGCGGCATCAGTGCCGTGGGTAAGCGCCAGCAGGCGGTGCTCAAACTGCTGAGCTTAGGTGACAAAAGGCACACCGCCCAAGAGCTGTTACAGGGCATCACGGCGCAGACCGATCTGTGGCTGTCACCGCTGAACCTCAAGCCAGGCATGGTTGTGTGTGACAACGGGCGTAATCTGGTGGCGGCTCTGCAACTCGGCAGACTGACACATGTGCCATGCCTGGCCCACGTGTTCAATCTCATAGTTCAGCGGTTCCTCAAGACATACCCCAATCTGTCTGATTTGCTCACCAAGGTGCGCCGCATCTATGCGCATTTCCGCAAGTCCACCATTGATTCTGCCACTCTCAGGGCAGCGCAGCGCTGCCTACAACTGCCTGTTCACTGACTGTTGTGCGACGTGCCCACGAGATGGAATTCGACATTAAACATGTTATCCAGAGTTTACCATCAGTGCAGAGCGATTGTAGACTGCCAGATGTAAACTTCCACCAGAACTGGTAGTCAGGTCAGTCAGATTCCTCAAGTCTACAATGAGGAGTGGACGTGGATGTCTAATATCTGCCAGGTGTTGAGCAACTTTGAGGAGTCAACACAGATGGTCAGCGGCGATGCCGCCATTATCAGCCTCACCATCCTGCTGCTTTGCCTGTTGAAAAACTCACTGCTCAGCATCAAGTCGGATGCTTTGCGCTTGTCACAAGAGACGGTGGAGGAAGATACGTCGCTTGATAGCCAGAGCACCCTCCAGTCTGTTTCTCAGCGCGTATCAGAGGAGGGGGATGAGGAAGAGGAGGAGAATGTCGGCGAGACAGTAGAGGGTACCAGTGCTCAGTCCTTAACTCTTGAGCGTGTATGGGCTGAAGAGGAGGACTTGGAGGAGGAGGAGGAGGAGGAAATGGAGAGTCAGGCCAGTGAGGAGAGGGAATTCTTGCGTGTTGGGACTCTGGCGCACATGGCAGACTTCATGTTAGGCTGCCTATCCCGTGACCCTCACGTTTGAAAAATTTTTTCTAACACCGATTACTGGGTGTTCACTCTCCTGGACCCACGGTACAAGCAGAACCTTTCCACTCTCATCCCTGCAGAGGAAAGGAGTATGAGAGTGAATAGATATCAACAGGCCCTGGTGCACAAGCTGAAACAATTCTTCCCATCTGACGCCGCTAGCGGCAGAGGGCATGGTTCTGTGGGCCAAGTAGCGGGGGAGAGGAGCCGAGCAGGCAGCTTGTCCAGCACTGGCAGGGGAAAGCTCTCCAAGGCCTTTACCACTTTTATGTCACCCCAGCAAGACACTGTCACCTGTCCCCAGTCTAGGCAGAGTAGGGGGGAGCTGTACAGGAAGATGGTGAGGGAGTACCTAGCTGACCATACCAACGTCCTTAGCGATCACTCTGCTCCATACAACTACTGGGTTTCAAAGTTGGACACGTGGCCTGAACTGGCGCTGTATGCCTTGGAGGTGCTGGCCTGCCCTGCCACTAGCGTGCTGTCAGAGCGGGTATTCAGTGCAGCTGGTGGCGTCATCACCGATAAGCGTACACGCCTGTCAACTGACAGGCTGACGGCTTATTAAAATGAACAAAGCCTGGATTTCACCGGAATTCAAATCTCCTCCGGGGGAAAGCAGCTAAAGATTTAAATAACTTATGTATCCGATTCCTCTTCTCTACTTCTCCTACTTCTCCTCCATATCGTCTTTGCCTAACGCTGACCCAAAAAACGCCATTTTTTAGAGGTCCAACTGGCACTCTTTTACCACAATTTTTTAGGAGGGCCCCCTACAGGCCCTCTCTCCAAACAATTTTTCCGGAGGTCCACTACAGGCCCTCTCTCCAAACAATTTTTCCGGAGGTCCACCTACAGGCCCTCTCTCCAGATCCAGTTTCCAGTTTTATTTGCGCAAACTGCGTAAATTTTATTTTTGGGATAGGTGTGAAAAATATTACCTGCGTATCTATATTGCCCAACATTGGATATGGTAGCAAGTAGAAGACCAAACACATGCTGCCAACAGGGTTCCGCAAATTCCTGCTCCACACGCAAATTCCTGGTCCACAATGTCAAGGAGGTCCAGGTTCTGTTGATGAGAAACAAGTCCTTCTGTGCTGAAATCGCCGACAACGTCTCCATCTAAGAACCTAAAGACCATTGTGGAGAGAGCGGCACAGCTCGCCATCAAAGTGACGAACCCCAACGCCAGACTGCGCAGAGAAGATAACGAATAAATATCTCTGTGGTTATTTTTGCTAAATAAAAGTTAAATAAACACAAAAAAAAATTGATCTGTTCCTGTGCCTGATCCACCCAAGTTGAATCTGTCCCATCATGAGAAAGTCCCCACTGTAACTTGCTTCCCATTCAACTACCTCACCCCCCGACACCTGTGTCTCGCCATTGTCCACCACCTCCTCAGACAACACTAGTAAATCCACACTGTCAGCACACGGAAACAGCAAAAGGTCTTGCGAATTGGGGCAGAGAATGTTCTGGGCTAGCACATCAGGGAAGGGGTGACTATGGGGTTTCAGGGAGTACGTGACCACATGCAATATCCATTTAAAAGTCATGCCACACTTGATCGAGCTCATAATTGACAATTGTACCGGTTGATGCTAAATTTTTAAGTTGGGGTCCTGCGTCGTCATTCTAACTACATCCGGCTGTTGTCACCACCACACACGCTAGCCCAGGGGGCACTCCTCTGGCTCTTCCAGCGAAACCTCCTTCCCCCCTGCCTGCCCCCCACCTACAGGCCCTCTCTCCAAACAATTTACTTCTTTGTCCTATCTTTCTCTCTCTCTCCAAACTATTTTTCCGGATAGCTGCCATATACGTTATTAAACTGAGTGGTATACATAGAAGACATACCACACTTGATCAATCTCATAATTTACGACTGTACCAGTTGATGCTAAATGTTGTCACCACCACACACGCTAGCCCAGGGGGCACTCCTCTGGCTCTTCTAGGGAAACCTCCTTCCCCCCACCTACAGGCCCTCTCTACAAACAATTTATCCGGATAGGGGACGTATTAGATATTGTACAGATTTTTGTTTGGTTCTTCTTTTATTTCCCTCCTGACCTGTGATAGGCAGAGCATGGACACGTCCCCTTAGCTGCAGTGGGAAAGACACTCCCCTGGCCAGAGCAATCTCTTTTTCCGTTTTCCGTGGTCGAAAAATCCATGAAATATAAGGTCTCAAGATAGGGGACGTATACGGTATTAAACTGAGAAGAATTGATACCATACCGGTTGATGCGACAGTTTTTCAAAATCCATTCCGGCTGTTGTCACCACCACACGCTAGCCCAGGGGGCACTCCTCTGGCTCTTCCAGCGAAACCTCATTCCCCCCAGCCTGCCCCCCACCTACAGGCCCTCTCTCAAACAATTTCCCCGGTAGGGGGACGTATTAGATATTGTACTGATTATTTTTTTTAGATCTTCTTTTAATTGCCTCCTGCGATAGACAGGAATCGAACCCGGGTCAACTGCTTGGGAAGTAGCTATGCTCACCACTATACCACAGCAGCCACAGCAACTGATAAGAACAGATACTAAACTTGATTTCAGCTGCAGTGCCAGCATGAGCAGTGGTGTCACCTGCAGGCGGTGATGGACCTTTGTTGCACCTAGTTGGGTGCTTCCCTAACATGTGATGGGTATTTGCATCGCCTTTCTTGGTCTGGGTGAGCACAATTGCCATAAGGGTAACCACCAGGCTGTTGCCTGAGAATTTGGGGTAATGGTGGGATTAAGCAGCCTCAGAGGCATCCATGCATGCTGCCCCTGCTGTTTCCTGTCCATTTCCATGGTGTTTCCATCATTTTCTGAGGTTTCCAGGTTTTCACCCAGCCTTCCCTAGGCAGAGCCTTGGTCCCCTGCAAAAAATGCTCGAGTCTCCCATTGACTTCAATGGGGTTCGTTACTCGAAACGAGCACCCGAGCATCGGGAAAAGTTCGACTCGAATAACGAGCACCCGAGCATTTTAGTGCTCGCTCATCTCTAGTTATAACTTATATTTTTTGAAATGTACAACTTGCAGTTCATAACATTTACTACGTACAATTTAAGACGTTATCAAAACTGTCTAACAGAAAATGTGGCCTTCTTGCCCATAACAATCAAACACAGGTCAGCTTTAAAGGGGTTTTGACACTTCAGCAAATAGCACTTATTATGTAGAGAACATTAATACAAACCACTTCCTAATGTATTGTTATTATTCATATTGCTTCCTTCATTGGCTGGATTCATTTTTCAATCACATTCTGCACTGCTCATTTCCATGGTTATGACTGCTCTGCAATCCATCAGCAAAGGCTGTGATTTTTGCACATCATAGGGAAAATCACCAACCTATCTGGGCTCCCGCAGTCTGGGCCACTAGAGAGGCCGGCACTTTTTCTAATAGGCCATCGCTGTTCGATTGCAGGGTAATTTTAACCATGAAAACTAGCAGTGTATAATGTGAAGGAAAAGTAAATTTAACCAGTGAAGGAAGCAATATGGATAATAACAATACAATAGTAAGTGGCTTGTATTAACTTCCTCTACATAATAAATGACAGTTGCTGAAGTGACACAACCCCTTTAAAGTTTCCAGAGCAGTATAAGAAATAAAAGCTAAGCCCTTATTGGTTGCTACAGGAAACAAGGTCATTATATAAAATAACCATTTCTATAATCATAATTATTTTTTCTTCTTTTTTCCTTAGGTGGATGCTCCTCTTGGACACAATGAGCACTTTTGTTTTCTTCTTAATATACTGTCTTTTTACTGTATCATCAGTAACCTCAGCATCTCAGTCATTACAGTTGGGATCATGTAAAGATGTTTGTTTATGTGAAGAAAAAGATGGGTCGTTATTAATGAATTGTGAAGAAAAGGATATCACATCATTGTCAGAAATAGAAGCACCTCCATCTCAATACTTAGAAATCAATCTTTTGAACAATGGTCTGTATAAACTACACATCAACGAGTTTTCAGATTTTAGTCACTTAATATCGTTACACCTTGGCTTTAATAATATTGTGGAGATTGAACCTGGGGCTTTCAATGATCTTCATATGCTTAAGAAACTGCATATTAATCACAACTCACTAGAAATATTACGAGAAAACACTTTTTCAGGACTAGAAAACTTGGAATTTCTTCAAGCAGATAACAATTTTATCACCACAATTGAAGCAAATACATTTAGCAAACTTAACAGGTTAAAAGTTCTTATCCTCAATGACAATGCTATTAATTTCTTGCCTGCAAATATATTTCGTTTTGTGCCCTTGACACACTTGGACCTACGAGGAAACCAGTTGCAAAATCTTCCTTATGTTGGACTTTTAGAGCACATTGGAAGAATTATTGAGCTTCAGTTAGAAGATAATAGATGGGTTTGCAACTGTGACATATTACAACTAAAAATATGGCTTGAGAATATGCCTAGACAATCTACAATAGGTGATGTGGTTTGCTTTAACCCGCCTGATCTGAAAGAAAGTATTCTTCGAAAATTAAAAAAAGAAATGTTCTGTATCACAACTCCTAGTAGTGATCTAGAAGAACCTTCAGTACCATTGTCTTTGTTAGGTACAGCGTCAATAAACGATGGCCGTTTACCAACTAAGATAACTTCACTTCAAAAAAATCCAACAAAGGAAACATTTGTTCTGACAAAAGCAACAACCATCCCTCCAGGTATCTATTGCCCAATCCCATGCCACTGTTCTAGTTACAGTGTATCTGGGAACTTGATACACTGTCAAGAGCGAAATATTGAAAGTATATCCGACCTGGAATCTCCACCACCAAATCCAAGGAAACTAATTTTGGCTGGCAACATTATCCACAGGATTTATAAATCCGATTTTGCAGAATATGGCACCTTAGAGATGCTTCACTTGGGTAATAATCTGATTGAATTGGTTCAAGAACGGTCCTTCCAAAATTTGACCAGGTTACAGAAATTATATTTAAATGGAAATCATCTGAGAAGTTTGAACTCTGGCATATTCATTGGCTTGTCTAGCATTGAATACTTGTATCTTGAGTATAATGCCATCAGTGAAATTTCATCTGGAACTTTTTCTGTAATGCCAAAAATGAAGGTGCTTTATTTAAATAACAACCTTCTAAAAACATTACCAGAACATATATTTTCTGGAGTTCCATTATCAAAACTCAATCTAAAGTCTAACCAGTTTGTAAATATTCCTTTAAGAAGAGTTTTGGAGGAGCTGACTTTGTTGACTCAAATTGATTTACAAGAAAATCCTTGGGACTGTACGTGTAATTTAACTGGTCTTCAGAAATGGATACAAATATATAAAATGGCTATTATAAGTGATGTTTTTTGTCACTCTCCTAAAGAACTAGCAAATATGGACCTAAAAACCCTTGATAAAGAAGACCTTTGTCCGGAATCAATAAATAACCAAGCACTGCCAACACAATTAAGTTTGAATGATCTTATACCAACATCAACAAGTGCTAGTAAAGTTGACAGCATATTGAAATCACTTTCTGATTACATACCACTTTCAGTTTTAATACTTGGACTTCTAATTATCTTAATCACTGCTGTGCTATGTTCTGCTGGGATAATAGTTCTGGTCTTGCACAGGAAACGACGATACAAAAAGAAACAAGAAAATGAACAAATAAGAGAAAGTAGCCCTGTTCATATTCGGTACAGTATGTATGGCCATAAGACAACACATCATATGACAGAAAGGCCAGGGTCAGTTTTGTGTGAGCAAAGGATAGCAAATCCAGTAGTTCAAGTATATCAGACTCCACCATTTACACCAAAACATGTAGAGCAAAGCCAGGAGGAAGAAAATGAGCTCAGTGACCCAAAGAAAATAACTAGTAACCCAATAGAAAAGGAGAGTAATTCACAAGACACCTCAAATATAAAGTTCACTGATCCATCAGCAGAGTTTTTGTCTTTTCAGGATGCAAGTTATCTTTACAGGAACCTCATTGAAAAAGAGAGACAAATGCAACAGCTTGGCATTGCTGAATATCTCAGAAAAAATATTGCTCATTTGCAACCAGATTTAGAGACCCGTTACCCTAGTACTCGTGAAGAGGTAAAATTGATGGAAGCACTTATGTACACAAGGCCAAGGAAAGTACTGGTAGAGCAAACCAAAAATGAATATTTTGAGCTTAAAGCTAATCTCCATTCAGAACCTGACTACCTTGAAGTTCTGGAGCAACAGGCGTGATCTTTACAATATAGAACATTAGACACTGAATCGAGAACTTGAGCGTAACTGCAATGGTAATATGAAGTGCCTTACTGAATTGTCTTAAGTAACGGATATTTATGTAGAAACTCAGGGATGAATGGATTTCTGGAGATGTAATTGAGTTTTAATTAAATATTGTATGCTAGAAAGTTTTGTAAATATATGGTCGATTCAATGTGCATTAAATGTTATTTATACTTTATAAAGGACAAAATATAATTTAAAAAGCCCTTTCAAACCCATGGTTCATTTTTATTCCACTTCCCAATGTCTTAATCTCCTTTACTGAGTACACAGCAGTTGAAGTTGCAGGCTTATCGCCATATAAAAGAAAAGGTCATTGTAAGGGCATGGGGCAGAATATTATATTACCTTGTAACTTCTGCCTCTAATAACTGCCTAAAAGGGGTGTTTGAAGTAATGTACAGTTTTGCCAATGACCTTTCAGTAAGGGGAACTTTCAGCTCTTATTTCTGCCAGAGCTGAAAAATATAATTTCACCCAACCCCACCCCAAGTTTAATATAGTAATTTGCAGGGTTGTACTATATATATATGCTAACATGTTGTGATACACATGTGAGAGAAATGTGCAGTCTGAAGCAAAGTTCTCATCTTGCCTCATGGATAGTAAATCCTTACCAACAGAGACACTCATTGGATAGAAGAGTGGAGCCTAAGAGAGTTCAAGTGGCATGTCACTGTAAAGACTACCATTGACACTTTGCTCTGGAGATTAAAGGGTGCTTCAATACCCAGACCCTACTAACACTGTAC
Source organism: Rhinella marina (assembly GCA_900303285.1). Classification (NCBI taxonomy): domain Eukaryota; kingdom Metazoa; phylum Chordata; class Amphibia; order Anura; family Bufonidae; genus Rhinella; species Rhinella marina. The sequence goes on from ONZH01004334.1 coordinate 29,853, forward strand.
TCTGACACTGTCTTAACTATTTGGAAAACAAGTAGGTAGGGCAGCACACCACAGGATACGTAGTTGAGGGTGCATGTCTCCAGGGAGGGTGGTGAATCCCTTCCAAAAGCGATCAGCATACAAAAAACAAAGTTGGAGGAGACAGCACGTCCTTGGTGAAATTTTATTCCGGATGCTATGTTTCAGCCAGGGAGGCCTTTTTTGTATACTGTCTTAACTATGATATGACGGAATATAGGAATTTTGGACGTAAGTATACACTGCCCTTCAATTGGATCTTCCGGTACAGATAGAAGAGCTGAATCTGTCTTTTACCACCATGGTCTGTGATACTACAGTGTGCTATTTTACACCGACTACAGACTATTTTACACCATAATCGTACATTTCACCCTTTGATATATATATGTAGCCACTGTTATTCTAAGCGGCTTACACAACAAAACACATTACAGTAATTCAGCAAATGTTATTAAGGGGTTGCCCACTTTTTGGTTACTGATGACCAATATGTTTGTAAGTACATGGCACTTACTAATATAGCTTTTGTTGATATTTGGAACCATTTTCTATAATTCATTTAAATTATGCCCCCTTGTTCGCCAAGTCTTTTGTGCTGTTCGCATGGAGGTCCTATCTATAAAATAGCAGCTCTTGAGGGTCATGTGACCATGCAACGCAACTCTACACAACACTCAGCCTCCTCCATTCAAATACATCACACCTGCCATCTGCACTTGCACTGCTGTGAGTTTAGGGCAGGTGCAATTTGTGTGACTGGAGGATGAGTGAGATGTCTGGTTACATGACCCTTTATCATAGACCATCTTATGAACAGGACCTCTGTATGGACAGCCCAGAAGAGTTCGTCAATAAAGGGACATGCTTATGGAATATAGCAAATGGTACAGAACATCAACAAAGGCTGTATTATTAAAGGGGTTTTCCAAGTTTTATAAATTGATGACCTATCCTCAGGTTAGGTCATCAATATCAGATTGTTGGGGGTCCCACACCCGGCACCCCCGCAGATCAGCTGTTTGAAGAGGAGGCGCGAGCCATATCAGCGCTGCTTCCTCTTAACTGTTTACATGCTGGCCGACACGGGGGTAGTGGTGAGTAGGTGTAATTACACCTAACCACCCCATGAATTTCTATGGGAAAAATGGCTTTCATACAATTCTATAGAAGCGATTCTTCCCATAGAAATGAATAGGGTGGTTATGTGTAATTACACCTACTCACCACTACCCCCATTATGGCCCGCATGTAAACACTGAAGAGGAGGCAGCGCTGGTACGGCGCGCGCCTCCTCTTCAAACAGCTGATCGGCGGGGTGCCAGGTGTCGGACCCCCATCTATCTGATATTGATGATCTATCCTGTGGATAGGTCATCAATTTATAAAACTCGGAAAACCCCTTTAATAATACAGCCTTTGTTGATGTTCTGTATATATCAATATCTATAACTCGGAAAACCCCTTTTAAGTGCCATATATTGTATTCACGATATATACACTTTGGTCATCAGTAACCAGAAAGTAGCGAACCCCTTTAAAGTGAGCATCGTGGTGCAGCTAGTGTCAAAATAATGTTAGCTGTAACTGTTTTTTGATCAGCCCCATATAATGAATTCTCAGTTTTCTTATATACAATTATTCTAACTGAAAAGTGTAAAGCATAGAGTAGTTTGTAAATTAGGGATATATATATATATATATATATATATATATATATATATATATATATATATATATATATATTACACTTGTGTGTGCTTGTTCATTTTGTATATATATATTTTATATATAAATTCTTTTTTCATTGTGTATGTTAAATTCATTGTATGGTTAAATTGCAAGCATTAAAGCATTTTTATTGTACAGTAATGCATTTTCATGTGTAAATGCCACATAGTGTATTGAATAGCATCAGATGTTTATCTCAACATGAATGTTTGTTTTCAGAAAATATAAATGTTTATGTTTATAGTAGACTTATAGGCTTATATACTCACCCACAACTTCAAGATGTCACGCAATAGCCCTATTCTTGAGATGAATTGCAGTGTAATGCACTAAAGCTGTATTTTACAGAAAACTTTAAACAGGTTCTTTTAAACTATTTATTGTCTGTTTTATACATTTTCTCACAAATATGCTGTATTTGAGTGCCTTCATGAAACTATGAATAAATTAGTTCCATATAATAAAATCAGTTCTTTGTTATATTTTACTTGTTATTAGCATACATTAACTTTCAATTTATCAGAATGGTTTAAAATTAGTGAGTGATGAAGAAAGCAAGAAATTAAAATTATTACGCCTTAGAGGGGGTTTTAGAGATTAGAAAAAGTCTGCATTTGTCAAGAAACAGTACCACCCTTGTTCACGGGCTCTGCCTGGTATTGCTTCTCAGTCTTATTCAAGTTAATGAGGTTGTGCTGCAATACCACCCACCATAAACAATATTACCAGTGTTACAAATCTCAAGAAGATTATTTTACTGTGATATAAAAGCAACTAAAATACTAGACAATATGTACAGAATATGAAACTGGTGGGTGGTTTTCTCGATAAAGGGGATCATTTATTAAGACCGACATTTTAGATGCCAGTCTTAATAACCTCTGCACTGGCGGTGGATCAACCGAATTTATGTAGAGGTTGCGGGTCTCTACATAACTTCGGCGCATCCACCGCCAGACTAAATCTACTTCAGCTTCCTTGCTGGTGTAGATTTAGAACATTTTCTATGCCTAAGACAGGCATAGAAAATAATAACAGAGAAGGGCATGCAGGCCCCTCCTTTTCCCCACACATGCCACGCCCATGTTGCAGACCTGGCGTGTGTGGGGAAAAGTCGCAGATTGCAGCGCAAATAAACTTATTTATCATAGTAAATACCCCCAAAATCTGTGATGTCACTCAATGCATACCACTTCATGTCCCTGCTACTTAAACTTCCTGTTTGCTTGGAGTTCTAGCAAATAGTCTAACTTCTCTTATATGGGACATGGCTGTTGCCATCACTGCTCCATCACACATTACACTAATCAATGCAGTTCTCATCTGTGGGCACCTTTATCTACACCTATCAAGAGAACAATAGGGTTTTCATACTATCATCCAAATTCCACACATTTGACTATTATTGTGCGGAATACCCCCACAGCAGCAGGAAACTAAAACTAAAAATGTATTAACTATTTAGGAGGTCTTATCATTTGTGCTTACAGGACAATATTTTGTATTTCATTTTCAATGGAATAGTACTGCCAAAATGAAAAAGACAAATGGACAAAAATTCTAAACAACTCTGTAAAAGTGTTTTCGATAAACATTGAGCATACCTCTTAATGATAGAAGTATCCCTTTAAAGAGTTTTATCCATATTTATACTCTAGTTGAAATTTGGGCAGGACAGCACCACACTGAAAGAAGAAATACATTTTCTTGCATCCCACTGTTCAATGGTGGGGTGGGCTTGATTCATGCTTATTCAGTTCTTTGGCTTATATCTTACCTGGCGTAGTCATGTGGGCTGCTGCAGCCATTCACTGGCATCAGCATTGATGCATCTCTAAGCAGTATTGGCTTACTCTTGGCTCATGTGCTTCTTGGGAAACATCACTATGGGTATATGTAATCTTATCTGCAAGTTTACAGGCCAGAGACCGGAAGGTGTGTGAATCAAGTCCTCATAGGCTGAACAAAGCGGAGATGGAGGGAGGAAGATAAGTGTGTTTTCTTCTGCAGCTACAGAACTGTTTTGTCCAAATTTAAAATGGGCAATATAGTATTGACCGAGTGCTTCTGCAGAACTGCTGAAAAGCAGAAGTGCTTGGTGTTGGACCTCCACAGATCAGATTGTGACTTGTGAAATCCTGGACAACCCCTTTAAGGGTAAAAAAAAGTATATAGCAAAATCATGTCTACAGTAGGTAATATGCATTTCTGCACTGCACTGACAATGTTCAAAAAGGCAAAGGTAAGGCAAGGAGCTTTTAGGTTGACTTTATTTGCTGTGGTTGTTATAATAACTGTAGGACACTAAGATTCCCATTGTCAAATATATAATTCATACTGTTTTTAAGCTTCTTTTTAGATGATTTAATGAGATTCCTGCACTTAATTTACACATGAAATATTACCCAAATACGGTTGTTATACGGTGATAGATAAGTGTATATGCTACAGCCCCGTGGCTATGTGCCACAATTCCAGTTGATCTAAAAGTAAAAGCAGCTAGATGAAGTAGAATAAATACAATTTATGAATTAATTTAAAACAGATAAACTGAGCTGAGTGAAACTGATAGCATGAACTTTTACAGTTAGTTTAATCTTATTTGCTCTTAGGAACATGATGTGCAAGGATTTTTTTTGTTTTGCTTGAGACAATGAAGATAAAGATAATAATTAAAAAATCCCATGAAACATTTGATCTTGGTGCTGGCCTCCCAATCGGCTTTGACACCAAGATTATTATTAGTAAATGTTAAAATAATAGTGGTTAGTTTACACATTCAAAATACAGAGGAGTGCAAAATGTAATTGTCTATAAGGTTCATGCAGCTGTATTAAATAAGGTGTGTATATTTAAACTAAAGAAAATAGTGATTCCATAAAAATAAAAAAAATAACTTATCCCTGCCGATGTAGACTGAACGAGACTGTCTGTACGCTCTATGTGCTTACAGGGTCATTGTCAACACTTGTTTGCTTGTTTCCTAATAGTTGCTTGAGGTCAGAATTGTCTCACGTCTGAGCAAGAACCTAAGTCACATAAATCCTTTTAGAATTATGCAATGTTTGAGTAGATTTACAATAACAATCATGTTATTGGAAATGTGGAAGCCTATAAAGAGAGAAAAACACAGCATTATCACATTGATAAAACCAATAATGCACAGCAGACCATAGTAAATAGTATGGGCTCATTTTTCTCACCAACAATACATTAGTCTTGAAATGTGCTTCAATGCCTGAGGACAGTCAACATTTCAGGCATAACATAGCTGGCGTGGGTCTATCAAACCTTAAGTATACTCCGTAGAGAACATTGCAGCCTTTTCAAACATGAAGGAAACATTAACTAATGATACTGCATGTAATATACAGTATGTAGAGTCAAATAATTTAATGTTTGCTTGTTGCACAGCTGTTAGTAGGATTATAAAAATTCCACTTTTTTTATATTACTATGCTTTGCCAAAAAAAGCAACCGCAAACTGTGTCGACATATGGAAACCACCCTAGACCTTCCTAGTTAACAAGGAGCAGACTTAAGCTCTTTGTAAGAATAATTTTCTTAAAACAGTGACACCCACATTTGCTAATGTGATTCTGCCTATACCCTGACATTATATGCAGCAGAATGTGGCGCTGTTTGGTGTATTTTCTAATTTTAAAGGGAATCTTTCAATTAATTGTACTGTATTGTATTGGTGCCTAACATAATTAACCTTCCTCTTGTGTTAGCTTTCTGTTACTCTTTCTTATGTTAACGGGTCGGTTTTGACCCGTGTCTTAAATCACCCCTAGGATACCCTAAAAACAGTTATTTATGATCCAATTTGTTTCTTACCTCTTAGTTACCTTGTTAGGGTTTCTCATCCATGGAAGGATTGATTTTAATATTTTTGTTGTGGCCCCCTGGGCCTTTCATTTGAGAGCATACCCTTCATTTTCAATATAAAAATATTGACAATGGCATAAACAGATCAAAACATGTCTTGATGTCACTTACTCTTGTCATTGGTGATTTGGCCATACATGCCTGGACATGTCCCTAACTCAAGTTGTTGGATGTAGAGCTGGCTGTGGGCTGTTGGTTTATATTGTGTTTGAGTTCAGTTTTGGGACTTATTTGTTTTTTACTCTTATATTAGACCTGGGTCGAAATTGACCCCAACAACACAAATGTTATAATTTTAATAAGAGCATTTTACAATTTAGTAAAATAGTTTTATTTTATTGTATTTTGTTTAAAAATAAGTTCCTGAAAAAGTCAAAAAGTCTTGATGCAATAAACGTATGTAGAATTTGTATGCATTTAAAACCTAAAATGGGTCGGTCACGACCCTAACACTAGAGGAAGGTTAAAACCATACTTTTGTTAGCATTACCCCTATTTCTAGACTCCAGATATTAACTTTGGTATACTAATGAGGCCTGAAATGCCCAGTGGGGGGGGGTCAACAACTGTTCAAAGAGCCCAAGACTGCCTCCTCAGTTATTCCCAGAACCTCCCCTTTGCACCTTCCAGTCCGCTTCTCTTCTGTGATATCACTACTTACTGTGAGTCCAAACATCAACATGTTTCTTAAAATTTTGCACAGGAACAGACCAGAAATCTTCCTGCACTTATGCACTGCCTTCCCTGCAGTGGACATCAAATTCAAAATAGGTGGAGAACATTGAATGAATGAAAATAGTGGCATCGCAGAAAAGGGGTGGACTAGAAAGAGAAAAGGGGAGTTTTGACACCCACTGGGCACTTTGGACCTCATTAGCATACCAATCAAAGTACACTTTTTGGAGTTTGGAAATAAGGATGACGCTAAATAAAGGTATGTTATAAAATATATGTATAAAACAAGTTAAATATAGTGAAATTAGGTGACAGATTCCCTTTAAAACTATTTATAAATAAAAAAATAAAATAAAAATACACTGCGTCTAACGTCTGTCCAATTTCTGTCTAAAGTCCTTTTTACATGTGCTGACTGAACAGGCAATTATCAGGAACAAACAGTTTGTTCCAGATGTTTGCCTATAATTAAGCAGGGTGAAGACAGTTGGTTTGGATTCATAAATAATAATTTAGAATAAAGACAAGACCAGATGGCATACACAATATTGGGGCTTCAGAAGCAAGCCATAGACAGTATGTCGATAATGAAGAAAATATTTTATATAAACACCCCAGCCTGGAATACCTATGGAGAAATTCATACTCTCCTGCTTCTTTGCTGCTCCATTCTGGCTACCTGTCTCTCAGGACTGGTCTTCCCATTCCCATCTCTCAACTTTCTCAAAGATAGGGTCACATGTGCCACTGCAGTCAATAACTGGCCTAAGAGGCAGGGCCATATTTAAAATTAGGCACCCGAGGGCATATGCCTAGGGTGGGCTAAGCAGTGGGGGTGGCGCCAGAGATAATTTTTTCTGTTTTCTTTTTTTTATTTTACTTTGCTGCTCCCCTGCTGACTACGTAAGCTGGTCACAAGGCAGGGGGGTGTCGGGTGGCTCTGGTGCCCTGCAAAGACCCAGCAGAAGTGACTATTGATCAGCACCAACTCTATATTTGCTATACTGAAAGAGCTGAAGGATCTGCAGTGATGTCACCAGAATGTAATCAATGTAGGAGGGGCTGGAGACCATCAGTGAAGTTAAGTGGTAGAGAAGAACCTGCAATGACATGTGATCGATGCAGGAGAGGCCAGGGCTCAGCAATGGAGAAGTGGTGAGCCTGTGCCTTATACCCTCCCCCTGAAATATTCTCAGTCATCCCATAATAATGGCCTGGGCATGCGGGGAGTTTTAGTCCTCTCTAGAGATGAGCGAATATTAAAATGCTCGTGTGCTCGGTACTTTTCCAAAAGTTCGCATATTCGTACCGAATAACGAACCCTATTGAAGTCAATGGGATATACGAGCATTTTTGCACGGGGCCCAAGTTCTTCGCAGGCAAGGTTGCCTAAACACCTGGAAACATCTGAAAGTAATGGAAACACCACGGAAATGGATAGGGAACACCAGGGGCAGCATGCATGGAGCAGGCAGAGACAGTGCAAGGAGTGACAGGACCTTGTCCGATAAATCTTATGCTATTGCTGTGTATAATTTACTCTATACGCTGTTGCGTATGAATTCAAGACAGTGAAACCATTACCACTTGCAAGCATAGAGAAGCTGTTACTCAACTTTCTGAGGTTTTTGAATGACAATTTGTTGATCAGGACTCTAAGAAAGCTGGGTGATTACGATCTAATAGAAGTTAATAGTCATGTGTGTCAGGATTTATCACTTATGTTTAGATCAACTCAGATTTAGATATTTTGTACGCTTATATATCAGATATTTCATACGCTTATATATCAGATATTTCGTATGCTTTCGCTATCCCTATCACACGCACACTCTTTCCCTCTCCTAAAACCACAAGGTGTGTGATCCGAGCCCCAGGCATACGCATATATATATAATAGCACGTTACCTGATGCAGGCAGCCAATCACTCCTAGACCCGTAGAAAAGGTAGTAGGTCATGGCAAGAGGTCCCCCAGGCTTCCCTGCATGTTTATTGGCTCCGAAATAGGCGCTAAACATGCAGGGAGGAGTTAAAAAAAACACGAATTTCACACGCTACTCGGCTGAGTAACGAATACTTACGAGTACGCAAATATCCGTGTGGATAACGAATCTTTACGAATATATTCAATCATCTCTAGTCCTCTCCTCTTATAGCACCTTCCTGAAATATCCTCACATATCCCATACTAATGACCTGGACATAGTGGGAGTTGTAGTTTTCTTCTTATACCTCCTCCCTTAAATGTCCTCTGATATTCTGTAATAACGACCTGGACACACTGAGACTTGTAGTCCTCTCCTCTTGTACCCCCTCCTTGTAATGTCCTCTGATATTACTAAATATTATCCTGGAAATGCTGAGATTTGGAGTTCTCTCCTCTTGTACCCCCTCCTGTAATGTCTTCTAACACTGTTATATAGATTATTGTTTCCATTCCACTTTTGGGGTCACACACACTCCAGCAGTGCCAACAAGGAAACAGGAACACTGTGACTACTAGCCTGCCTTCCAGCTGGAAGCCTGCCCGCCTGTGAGTATGGCTGCCACCTCCGGACCCTGGCTCCTGACTAACCTGGAACTGAAGCCTGAACATGGCAGCAGCTGCACTACCCCCCCAAAGGCAGAAGAAGAGACCTGAAGAGGCCCCAAAAGTTTGACTCAGGTCACCAGTAAGTCTCTCTGGGGGAGGACTAATGTGCCATGTGTGCCAAGAGGTCTGCATCTGTTTTCTAAGGATATGACATATAATCAGAAACACCATGTTTAAGGGATTCTCTGAGATTTTGGTATTGATGAGCTATCCTCAGGATAGGTGATCAATATCAGATTAGCTTGGGTCTGACAACTGGCTGTTTAGAGAGGCCAGAGCGCTGCAACCTCTTCCTAGGCCAGTGACCCACATTCATTGGCCCCATTTTTGGTAAGCTATGAGGAGGCTGCGGCGCTCACTGGAGTGCTGCGGCCTTCTCAGCATGCTGATTGGCAGGGGACCCAGGAAGGGGCGTAGCTAAAGGCTCATGTGCCCTGGTGCAAGAGTTCAGCTTGCCCCCCCCCTTCCCTCAGCGCTGGTGCACCTAGCTTTTCTGCCGGCCAAGTCAAAAATTGAACCCCCCCCCATGCCAAATTCTCACCCTAACCCTTTCCCTTCTAACATTACGTATATCACTACAGAACATACAGGGTAAGGCTACATTCACACGACAGTTGTTTTTGCGGCCTCCGATACGCATATTTTGCGGCTCAGATGGGGACCCATTCACTTAAATGAACACTGTGTGCTGTCCGCATCTGTATGTCCATTTCTATTTTTGTCCTTTTGCAGACAAGGATAGGCATTGTTACAGTGGATCTGCAAAAAAAACGGATGCCATACGGAACATCATCCTTTTTTTGGCGGATCCGCAATTTGCAGACTGCAAAACACAACGTTCGTGTGAATGTAGCCTAATACAGCCCCATACCTCACATCCAGTATAACACAGTGCCCCATACCTCTTACATCCAGTGACATCTCCTCTGATGTAGATGTTCTCTTTCCTCATCTTCTCCTTTCAGACCAGACGCCATTTTTCAGCCATTTCTCATCTCTGCAGTTTGACAGAAAAAAATCTTAGTTTATTACTAGAGATGAGCGAGTAGTGTTCGATCGAGCTGGTATTCGATCGAATACTACGATATTCGGCGGTGCTCGATTTCTTTCGAGTATAACGGCGATGGCGCACTTAGAATTCGTTCCCCTCCCACCTTCCCTGGCGCTCTTTTTCCACCAATCACCATGCAGGGGGGGTATGACAGGCACGCTGAGCACGCTGGCAGCGCGAAAACGGCGTCTACATGCATTGGCTGGAAAAACCATGTGACCTCGAATATTAAAAACTTCAGCTCTTCCTGCTCGTTCGCATATGCTGCGTGAACTTAGTCAGGGACAGAGGCTGGAGAAGGGAGAGACAGGTTTTAGCTGTTGGACAGGCAGGAGGCGTGATTAAAAGCCCTTATCAGGGCTACTATAGTGCAGTACAGTGATAGCTTTACTACAAGATACACTTTACAGAGAACGGCTGCCGTATTCAGGGATAGCTGCTGGAGTAGGGACAGAGAGAGGCATTAGTGGTGTATTAGGTGCTCTGCTACATACAAAACTATATTTGGCACTACTGCTGTGTACCTTGAAATATAAAATATATAGGGCCTTTCAATTGGCAACTGTACTGTGCGTTCTTTGCAAGTAATTCTCAAAATCCTGGTTTTCCCTGTTCATACATTGATCAAGTAAACCTAAATTATATATAGGCCTTATAATTGGCACTGTACTGTGCGTTCTCTTGCAAAGTAATTCTCATACCTGGTGTTCATACACACCGTCTGATCACTTAGTACACGGTGTGTACCTTGAAATTACAATATATAGGCCTTTAATTGGCAACTGTACTGTGCGTTCTCTTGGCAAAGTAATTTCTCAACTGGTGTTCATACACACCGTCTGATCACTTAGTACACGGCTGTGTACCTTGAAATATACATATATAGGCCTTATAATATGGCAACTGTACTGTGCGTTAAAGTAATCTCATCCTGGTGTTCATACACACTGATCAGTACACGGCTGTGTACCGAAATATACAATATATAGGCCTTATATTGGCAACTGTACTGTCGTTCTCTTGCAAAGTAATTTCTCAACCTGTGTTTCACACACCGTCTGATCACTTATAACGCTGTGTACCTTGAAATATACAATATATAGGCCTTAATCAATTACTGCAACTGTACACACCGTGTGCACGATTGATCATCAATTGAACTGCAAAGTAATTTCTCAAACCTGGTGTTCATACACACCGTCTGATCACTTAGTACACGGCTGTGTACCTGAAATATACAATATATAGGCCTTTAATTGGCAACTGTACTGTGCTCTTTGCCAAGTAATTCTCAAACCTGGTGTTCATACACACCGTCTGATCACTTTAGTAACGGCTCTGTACCTTGAATATACAATATATAGGCCTTTAAATGGCAACTTACGTGCGTTCTCTTGCAAAGTAATTTCTCAAGACACTCTGATAGTTAGTGGCTGTGTACCTTGAAAATACAAATATAGGCCTTTCAATTGGCAACTTACTGTGCGTTCTCTTGCAAAGTAATTTTCAACTGGTGTATACACGTCTGATCTTAGTACACGGCTGTTGTACCTTGAATATAAATATAGGCCTTTCAATTGGCACCTGTACTGTGCGTTCTCTTGCAAAGTAATTTCTCAAACCTGGTGTTCATACACACCGTCTGATCACTTAGTACACGGCTGTGTACCTTGAAATATACAATATATAGGCAATTATGTACTGTGCGTTCTCTTGCAAAGTAATTTCACGGCTGTGAAGGCAAAATATTGTAACCAAAAAAAAATAAAATGCGGCGGGGGGCTAGCGGAATAGGACGTGGACGAGGACGGGGGCGCGGAAATGCTGTTGGGGGCCTTGTTGAAGCCAGTGGGGATACAATGCGTGCTGGTGAGGGTCAGCCAGGATCCCACTCATCCAGAATCCCTGCCTTTATGGGACAGTTAAGCAGGGGGCGGGTTACACCGCTGTTGAGGCCTGAGCAGGTTGAACAGGTGGTGCAATGGATAGCCGATAGCGCTTCCACACAGTTGTCCACCAGCCAGTCATCCACACAGTCTCACTCTGACCCTCCTTCCTCCACACCTGGCCAACAGAGTCATCCCACCATTGACCCCTCCCAGGAGCTCTTTCGGGTCCTTTTTCAGATGTGCCGGAAGAATCCCAGGAGCTAGCAGAGGAATTTGTTTGTAGTGATGCCCAAACACTTGAGTATCGCCATCTCCTGCTGATGTGGACCCTGAGCCAGCATCCGTTATCATGAGCGATGATGATGATGAGACGCAGTTGCATCAAGGGAGGCTGTTGGAATGTCCAGTGGGCAGCAGGAGGAGCAGAGTGAGGAAGTGGAAGAGGGAAGGTGGTGGATGGACGAAATGACCGACCCCACTTGGCCAACGGTGATGTCCAGCGAGGAAAGCAGTGGAGAGGTGGTGGTCTGCGCAGCACCGAAAAAAGGCAGCAAGAGGCGAGGGAGTCCAGAGGAAGAGGGATGTCCAAGAGGCAGAGGGATGTCCACAGGCAGAGGGATGTCCATAGGCAGAGGCCAGTCCAGACAGAGAAGTGAGGCCACAGCCAGCCAGGGCCGAAGCTGTTCCGGCAGCGGGCAGTCCGCGCGAAGCTCCCCCATCGAGGCCTCGTACTCCTGTGGTGTGGAGATTTTTAATGTTTGTGCGGATGACAAACTGAGCGCGGTTTGCACACTCTGCCACTCAAAACCTGAGTAGGGGCTCTGAGAAGAGCAATCTGACCACCTCAGGCATGCGGCGTCACTTGGAAGTCAAGCACTGGGCTGAGTGGGAGAGAGCAAACGCAATACAACCTGCGCCCCGGTCTTGCTGCCACTGCCTCTTCCCCTTTGTTGTGTGCTGCCACTTGCGGTCCAGACCTCCAGCCAGGACACCTCCACATCTGCCTCTGCCTCGGCTACTTTGGGGCCTTCTCCTTCAGCCTCCCCTTCCCCCGCATCTTCGCCTGCACCTTCACACTCCTCGTCCCAACAACTGTCCATCTCGCAGGCGTTCGACCGCAGGCGGAAGTACGCCTCGAGTCACCCCAAGCCCAAGCCTTAAACTGCCACATCTCCAAACTGCTGGCCCTGGAGATGTTGCCGTTTAGGCTTGTGGAGACGCAGGCCTTCCGCGACCTGATGGCGGCTGCCGCACCTCGCTATTCCGTCCCCAGCCGCCACTACTTTTCCCGGAGTGCCGTCCCCGCCCTGCACCAGCACGTGTCGCGTAACATCAGGCGGGCCCTGAGGTACGCAGTCAGCGCAAAGGTCCACTTGACCACCGACTCGTGGACAAGCGCTTGTGGCCAGGGACGATACATTTCTTTGACGGCACACTGGGTGAATGTTGTGGAAGCGGGGACGGGGTCGCAAACAGAGACGGCCTACCTACCACCCCCGCCCAAGATTGCATACACCCCCTCCTCTTCCTCCTCTCCTCCTCTGCCTTAACATCGCCCTCAGCCGCTAGCTGGAAGCGTTGCAGCACTGGCGCGGGGAGACGTCAGCAGGCGGTGCTTAAGCTCATCAGCTTGGGCGACAGGAAGCACAGCGCCCCAGAGGTGAGGGACGCCATATTGCAGCAGACGGAGATGTGGCTGTCGCCGCTGCAGCTAGGACCAGGCATGGTCGTGTGCGATAACGGCCATAACCTGGTGGCGGCTCTGGAGCTTGCCGAACTCAATCACGTACCATGCCTGGCCCACATTTTTAATCTGGTAGTCCAAAAATTTCTAAAAGACTTACCCCAACCTGGCAGAGCTACTGGTGAAAGTGCGGCGCTGTGCGCTCAACTTTCGGAAGTCAACTGTAGCTGCTGCTAGCTTAAAAAAAACTCCAGCAACGCCTCCATTTGCCTGAACATCGGCTGTTGTGCGACTGGCCGACTCGCTGAATTCCACCTATTCCCATGTTGGCCAGGGTGTTGTGAGCAGCAGAGAGCATTGATGGAGTACCAGATTATGAATCCAGGCGTGCCTTCAACTCAGGCTACCTCAGTTTGCCAACCACGATGGCCATGGATGGCAGACATATGCGATGTACTGCGTATCTTTGAGGAGTCCACCAAGAAGGTCAGCAGCGAGGACGCTATAGTGAGCGTAACCATCCGCTCCTATGCGTCCTTTTTAAAGAATCCCTCATCGCAATAAGGGAGAACGCATTGCACGCAGAGGAGACGGGGGGTAGGAGGAGACGCAACGGAGCTACACAGTCAGACCACACTTTTGT
>ONZH01004335.1:0-16311 GCA_900303285.1 Rhinella marina
GGATGGATGAGGACAGCAGAGGAAGGGCGCGGACAGTAGAAGGATGGATGAGGACAGCAGAGGAAGGGCGCGACAGTAGAGGAGAGGAACGGGAAGCAGAGCAGACAGCAGCGCGGACAGTAGAGGATGGATGAGGACAGCAGAGGACGGGCGCAGGACAGTACAGGATGGATGAGGACAGCAGAGGAAGGGCGCAGACAGTAAGGATGGATGAGGACAGTACAGGATGGATGAGGACAGCAGAGGAAGGGTGCGCACAGTAGAGGATGGATGAGGACAGCAGAGGAAGGGTGCGGACAGTAGAGGATGGATGAGGACAGCAGAGGAGGAGACAGTAGAGGATGGATGAGGACAGCAGAAGGAAGGGCAGAGGACAGCAGAGGAAGCGCGGACAGTAGAGGATGGATAGGACAGCAGAGGAAGGGCGCGGACAGTACATGACAGAGAGGATGGGATGGTGACAGGCGCAGTACAGACAGGAATGGATGAGGACAGCAGAGGAAGGGCGGCAACAGTACAGGATGGGACAGCAGGGGGCAGACGTAAGATGGAGGGACAGCAGGAGGACGGGTGCGGACAGTAGAGGATGGATTGAAGGACAGCAGAGGAAGGCGCAGACAGTACCAGGATGGATGAGGACAGCAGAAGAAGGGGCGAGACAGTAGAGGATGGATGAGGACAACAGAGGAAGGGGCAGACACTAGAGGATGGACTCGAAGCGCAGCAGCCAGTAAGGGGCGGGACAGTAGAGGATGGATGAGGACCAGCAGAGGAAGGCGTGCGGACAGTAGAGGCATGGATGAGGACAGCAGAGGACGGGCGCAGACAGTACAGGATGGATGAGGAACAGCGAGGAAAGGGCAGCGGACACGTAGAGGGATGGATGATGGCACAGCAGGGAAGGGCGCAGACAGTACAGGAATGGCATGAGGACAGCAGAGGACGGGCGCGGACAGTAGGAGGATGGGATGAGGACAAGCCAGAAGTAAGGGCGCAGACAGTACAGGATGGATGAGGACAGCAGAGGAAGGGCGCAGACAGTACAGGATGGATGAGGACAGCAGAAGGACGGGTGCGGACAGTAGAGGATGGATGAGGACAGCAGAGGAATGAGCGCAGACAGTAGAGGATGGATGAGGCAGCAGAGGAAGGGCGCAGACAGTAGAGGATGGATGAGGACAGCAGAGGACGGGTGCGGACAGTAGAGGATGGATGAGGACAGCAGAGGAAGGGCGCAGACAGTACAGGATGGATGAGGACAGCAGAGGAAGGGCGCAGACAGTAGAGGATGGATGAGGACAGCAGAGGAAGGCGCGGACAGGAGGAGGCAGATAGAGGATGGATGAGACAGCAGAGGAAGGCGCAGACAGTAGAGGATGGATGAGGACAGCAGAGGAAGGGCGCAGACAGTAGAGGATGGATGAGGACAGCAGAGGAAGGGCGCAGACAGTACAGGATGGATGAGGACAGCAGAGGAAGGGTGCGGACAGTAGAGGATGGATGACAGCAGAGGAAGGGCGCAGTAGAGGATGGATGGGACAGCAGAGGAAGGGTGCGGACAGTAGAGGATGGATGAGGACAGCAGAGGAAGGGGCGACAGTAGAGGATGGATGAGGACAGCAGAGGACGGGTGCGGACAGTAGAGGATGGATGAGGACAGCAGAGGACGGGCGCAGACAATACGGATGAGGACAGCAGAGTAAGGGCGCAGACAGTAGAGGATGGATGAGGACAGCAGAGGAAGGGTGCGGACAGTAGAGGATGGATGAGGACAGCAGAGGAAGGGTGCGGACAGTAGAGGATGGATGAGGACAGCAGAGGAGGGTGCGGACAGTAGAGGATGGATGAGGACAGAGAGGCACAGTAGAGATGGAGAGGAAGAGAGAAGGGTGCGGACAGTAGAGGATGGATGAGGACAGCAGAGGGAAGGGTGCGGACAGTAGAGGATGGGATGAGGACAGCAGAGGAAGGGTGCGCGACAGGCAGAGCAGTAGAGGATGGATGAGGACAGCAGAGGAAGGGTGGGAAGTAGAGGATGGATGAGGACAGCAGAGGAAAGGCGCAGGACGCGGAGTAGAGGATGGATGAGGACAGCAGAGGAAGAGGCCGGAGTAGAGGGAGGAGCAGGAGGGCGGAGAGATGGATGAGGACAGCAGAGGAAGGGTGCGGACAGTACAGATGGATGTGGACAGCAGACGGACGGATGAAGGACAGCAGAGTACGGGCGCAGACAGTTAGATAATGGATGAGGACAGTAGGAGTACGGGCGCAGACAGTAGAGGATGGATGAGAACAGCAGAGGACGGGTGCGGACAGCAGAGGATGGATGTGGACAGCAGAGGAAGGCGCGGACAGCAGAGGAAAGGCGCGGACAGTAGAGGATGGATGAGGACAGCAGAGGACGGATGAGGACAGCAGAGGATGGATGAGGACAGCAGAGGACGGGTGCGGACAGTAGAGGATGGATGTGGACAGCAGAGGAAAGGCGCGGGACAGTACAGGATGGATGTGGACAGCAGAGGAAAGGCGCGGACAGTACAGGATTGATGAGGACAGCAGAGGAAGGGTGCGGACAGTAGAGGATGGATGAGGACAGCAGAGGAAAGGCGCGGACAGTACAGGATGGATGAGGACAGCAGAGGACCTTTATCCTGTCCGCGCCCGTCCTCTGCTGTCCTCATCAATCCTGTACTTTCCGCGCCTTTCCTCTGCTGTCCTCATCCATCCTGTACTGTCTGCGCCCGTCCTCTGCTGTCCTCATCCATCCTCTACTGTCCGCACCCGTCCTCTGCTATCCTCATCCATCCTGTACTGTCCGCGCCTTTCCTCTGCTGTCCACATCCATCCTGTACTGTCCGCACCCTTCCTCTGCTGTCCTCATCCATCCTGTACTGTCTGCGCCCGTCCTCTGCTGTCCTCATCCATCCTCTACTGTCCGCACCCGTCCTCTGCTATCCTCATCCATCCTGTACTGTCCGCGCCTTTCCTCTGCTGTCCACATCCATCCTGTACTGTCCGCGCCTTTCCTCTGCTGTCCACATCCATCCTGTACTGTCTGCGCCCGTCCTCTGCTGTCCTCATCCATCCTCTGCTGTCCACATCCATCCTCTGCTGTCCGCGCTCATCCTCTGCTGTCCTCATCCATCCTCTACTGTCCGCACCCGTCCTCTGCTGTCCTCATCCATCCTCTGCTGTCCGCGCTCGTCCTCTGTTGTCCATATCCATCCTCTGCTGTCCGCACCCGTCCTCTGCTGTCCTCATCCATCCTCTACTGTCCGCGCCCGTCCTCTGCTGTACTCATCCATCCTCTACTGTCCGCGCCCGTCCTCTGCTGTCCTCATCCATCCTATACTGTCCGCGCCTTTCCTCTGCTGTCCTCATCCATCCTATACTGTCCGCGCCCATCCTCTGCTATCCTCATCCATCCTGTACTGTCCGCGCCTTTCCTCTGCTGTCCTCATCCATCCTATACTGTCCGCGCCCGTCCTCTGCTGTCCTCATCCATCTTCTACTGTCCGCGCTCATCCTCTGCTGTCCTCATCCATCCTCTACTGTCCGCGCCTTTCCTCTGCTGTCCACATCCATCCTCTACTGTCTGCGCCCGTCCTCTGCTGTCCTCATCCATCCTCTGCTGTCCTCATCCATCCTCTGCTGTCCTCATCCATCCTCTGCTGTCCGCGCTCATCCTCTGCTGTCCTCATCCATCCTCTACTGTCCGCGCCTTTCCTCTGCTGTCCGCATCCATCCTCTGCTGTCCTCATCCATCCTCTGCTGTCCTCATCCATCCTCTACTGTCCGCATCCATCCTCTGCTGTCCTCATCCATCCTCTGCTGTCTTTATCCATCCTCGTCTTCATCCATCCTCTACTGTCCGCGCCTTTCCTCTGCTGTCCTCATCCATCCTCTACTGTCCGCGCCCGTCCTCTGCTGTCCTCATCCATCCTATACTGTCCGCGCCCATCCTCTGCTGTCCTCATCCATCCTGTACTGTCCGCGCCCGTCCTCTGCTGTCCTCATCCATCCTGTACTGTCCGCACCCGTCCTCTGCTGTCCTCATCCATCCTCTGCTGTCCGCGCTCGTCCTCTGTTGTCCATATCCATCCTCTGCTGTCCGCACCCATCCTCTGCTGTCCTCAATCCATCCTCTACTGTCCGCGCCCGTCCTATGCTGTACTCATCCATCCTGTACTGTCCGCGCCTTTCCTCTGCTGTCCTCATCCATCCTCTACTGTCCGCGCCCATCCTCTGCTATCCTCACCCATCCTGTACTGTCCGCGCCTTTCCTCTGCTGTCCTCATCCATCCTATACTGTCCGCGCCCGTCCTCTGCTGTCCTCATCCATCTTCTACTGTCCGCGCTCATCCTCTGCTGTCCTCATCCATCCTCTACTGTCCGCGCCTTTCCTCTGCTGTCCACATCCATCCTCTACTGTCTGCGCCCGTCCTCTGCTGTCCTCATCCATCCTCTGCTGTCCTCATCCATCCTCTGCTGTCCTCATCCATCCTCTGCTGTCCGCGCTCGTCCTCTGTTGTCCATATCCATCCTCTGCTGTCCGCACCCGTCCTCTGCTGTCCTCATCCATCCTCTACTGTCCGCGCCCGTCCTCTGCTGTACTCATCCATCCTCTACTGTCCGCGCCCGTCCTCTGCTGTACTCATCCATCCTGTACTGTCCGCGCCTTTCCTCTGCTGTCCTCATCCATCCTCTACTGTCCGCGCCTTTCCTCTGCTGTACTCATCCATCCTATACTGTCCGCGCCTTTCCTCTGCTGTCCTCATCCATCCTCTACTGTCCGCGCCCATCCTCTGCTATCCTCATCCATCCTGTACTGTCCGCGCCTTTCCTCTGCTGTCCTCATCCATCCTCTACTGTCCGCGCCCGTCCTCTGCTGTCCTCATCCATCCTCTACTGTCCGCGCTCATCCTCTGCTGTCCTCATCCATCCTCTACTGT
Source organism: Rhinella marina (assembly GCA_900303285.1). NCBI lineage: Eukaryota > Metazoa > Chordata > Amphibia > Anura > Bufonidae > Rhinella > Rhinella marina. The sequence continues at coordinate 4,953 of ONZH01004335.1, forward strand.
CCGCCGCCTTTCCTCTGCTGTCCACATCCATCCTCTACTGTCTGCGCCCGTCCTCTGCTGTCCTCATCCATCCTCTGCTGTCCTCATCCATCCTCTGCTGTCCGCGCTCATCCTCTGCTGTCCTCATCCATCCTGTACTGTCCGCGCCTTTCCTCTGCTGTCCGCATCCATCCTCTGCTGTCCTCATCCATCCTCTGCTGTCCTCATCCATCCTCTACTGTCCGCATCCATCCTCTGCTGTCCTCATCCATCTTCTACTGTCCGCGCCTTTCCTCTGCTGTCCTCATCCATCCTCTACTGTCCGCATCCATCTTCTACTGTCCGCGCCCTTCCTCTGCTGTCCTCATCCATCCTCTACTGTCCGCGCCTTTCCTCTGCTGTCCTCATCCATCCTCTTACTGTCCGCGCCTTTCCTCTGCTGTCCTCATCCATCCTCTACTGTCCGCATCCATCTTCTACTGTCCGCGCTCATCCTCTGCTGTCCTCATCCATCCTCTACTGTTCTCATCCATCCTCTACTGTCCGCGCCTTTCCTCTGCTGTCCACATCCATCCTCTACTGTCTGGGCCCGTCCTCTGCTGTCCTCATCCATCCTCTGCTGTCCTCATCCATCCTCTGCTGTCCGCGCTCATCCTCTGCTGTCCTCATCCATCCTGTACTGTCCGCGCCTTTCCTCTGCTGTCCACATCCATCCTCTGCTGTCCTCATCCATCCTCTACTGTCCGCATCCGTCCTCTGCTGTCCTCATCCATCCTCTGCTGTCCGCATCCATCCTCTGCTGTCCTCATCCATCCTCTGCTGTCCGCGCTCATCCTCTGCTGTCCTCATCCATCCTCTGCTGTCCGCGCTCATCCTCTGCTGTCCTCATCCATCCTCTGCTGTCCTCATCCATCCTCTGCTGTCCGCGCTCATCCTCTGCTGTCCTCATCCATCCTCTGCTGTCCGCGCTCATCCTCTGCTGTCCGTGCCCATCCTTAGCTGTCCATATCCATCCTCTGCTGTTCGCGCCTGTTTTCCAATGTCCACATCCGTCCTCTGCTGTCCGCTCCCATCCATAGCCGTCCACATCCGTCCTCTACTTTTCGCTCCTGTTTTCTGCAGTCCACATTCATCCTCTACAGTCCACGCCCATCCTCTCCTGTCCGCGCCTGTCCTCTGCTATATGCACCCGTCCTCCGCTGTCTGTGCCCGGAAGCTATGGCAGCACCAGGAACTCCGCCAAGATCCACACACCAACCATCCACAGGTCCAAAAGATATAAACTGTACAGGATTGTGGGAGAAAGAACTATAAATAGGGAATGTTAAATGACCCCAATACAACACCTGGAGGTTATGGGTGCGGCCATTACCAGAAACAACTCAGACGCCTATTGATCCACAGGATAAACATGTCAGATCAAACCACATGTTGCCAGTCTAAAAGATCTCCTGCCACTCACTGTCGCGGAGACGTCCATGACAGTGCCCTTCCTCTGCTATATGTGCCTGTTCTCTACTGTCCGCCCCCGTCCTCTGTTGTCCACGCCCATCCTCTGCTGTCCGCGCCCGTCCTCTGCTGTCCGCGCCCGTCCTCTGTTGTCCACGCCCATCCTCTGCTATATGTGCCCGTCCTCTGCTGTCCGCGCCCGTCCTCTGCTATATGTGCCTGTCCTCTGCTGTCCACGCCCATCCTCTGCTATATGTGCCCATCCTCTGCTGTCCGCGCCCGTCCTCTGCTGTCCGCGCCCGTCCTCTGTTGTCCACGCCCATCCTCTGCTATATGTGCCCGTCCTCTGCTGTCCGCGCCCGTCCTCTGCCTATATGTGCCCGTCCTCTGCTGTCCGCGCCCGTCCTCTGCTATATGTGCCTGTCCTCTGCTGTTCACGCCCATCCTCTGCTATATGTGCCTGTCCTCTGCTGTCCGCGCCCGTCCTCTGCTATATGTGCCTGTCCTCTGCTGTCTGCCGGCCCATCCTCTGCTATATGTGCCTGTCCTCTGTTGTCCACGCCCATCCTCTGCTATATGTGCCCGTCCTCTGTTGTCCAAGCCCATCCTCTGCTATATGTGCCTGTCCTCTGCTGTCCGCGCCCGTCCTCTGCCTATATGTGCCCGTCCTCTGTTGTCTGCGCCCATCCTCTGCTATATGTGCCTGTCCTCTGTTTGTCCGCCGCCCGTCCTCTGCTATATGTGCCTGTCCTCTGCTGTCTGCGCCCATCCTCTGCTATATGTGCCTGTCCTCTGTTGTTCACGCCCATCCTCTGCTATATGTGCCCGTCCTCTGTTGTCCAAGCCCATCATCTGCTATATGTGCCTGTCCTCTGCTGTCCGCGCCCGTCCTCTGCTGTCCGCGCCCGTCCTCTGCTATATGTGCCCGTCCTCTGTTGTCCACGCCCATCCCTTGCTCTGTTGTCACGCCGCCGGGTCCTCTTTGCCTGTCCTCAATGCGCCGCCTGCGTCCTCGGCTTCTGGCCCCTGCTGTCCTCACTGGCTTCCCTTAAAATGGATAATAGCTTTTAACCCCTTCCAGACCTCACCATATATGTACAGTAGAAGCCGGGTCTTTTACTATGGCACCTACTCGAAAGCTGAGAGGGGCGCCTTAGCCATCGAGTGCTTGTTGTTTTATGGCATGGTGAATTGAGACCACAGCATCTAAGAGGTGAGATGTGGGAGCTTTGTACTCCTGGGTCCTGAACGGCTCCCCGCACAGAGATCATGCAGCCGTTCATTTACTATGGCAGTCTTAGGCCCACTTAAGATCCCGAGGCCTGTCTTAGAGAAGCTTCTATGATTATTTTGCCTCTGGTTTCCATCCTGTAGATAGAACTTCCTGATCCTGTATCCAACCAATCCTATGATGCACCACCCATAACAACACCCAGCTAGTCTATAGCTCCTCCCACCCCTATCACTGCCTGTCATGGCTGTCATGGCCGATTAACCAATCAGTGTGAGAATAATTTATGATTGATGATGTCAGCCAATTAGATCCTCCACATGTACGGGCATGAGCTTAACCACTTAAAGAGGACCTTTCACTGTTTCTGACATTACTGTTTTAATAGCTTCATGCATTCCCCATGTAACAACAATTCTGGAGCATCTATTCTTATGGCTGTATGTTGTGACATTCCTTTATTATTTGCACTAGAAGTTATATGTGAATTGCTATTTGCCTTCAGTAAAGGAACAACTTCTAGTGCAAATAATAAAGGAATGGCACAACACAGAGACATAAGAATAGATGCTCCAGAATTGTTATTACATGGGGAATGCATGAAGCTATTAAAATAGGCATGTCAGGAGCGGGGAGAGGGTCCTCTTTAATGTCATCTGCTGTCATGGTGCCACAGTGTACGGAGCTTAGGAGCTGCGCTCGTGTCACATGTAGCGGGTGTCGGATATGTTATACAGCAGACTATCCCCAATCCCCCCTCTTTCCCTGTTCAGCGGAATCGGAGAGAACTCAGATCCTGTTCACTTAACCCCTCTATTCTATTAAACCATGCCTGTGTCAGGGCTGAGAAGGAAGATAATCGTCATAGAGCGTAGACGCATTACTATCTAATACAGCAATTACCTGTTCACATCTCTTTGGGGAACTAAAAGGAAAAGGAACAAAAAAAAGGAAAAAAACTGAATTCAGAAGGTGACAAAAAATCTAAATGTCTGAATTGCTGTATTATGGCCACATCGCTCCCTAAAAAAAAAAAGAAATTAAAAGTGATCTACAGGTCACATGTAACCCAAAATGGAACGAATGAAACCTACAGCTCACCACGAAAACCATACATTCAGTATCGCGGACATCATACCGATCCACAGGATGAGGGCGATATCATTTTTCACACACAATGAATTACATTAAAAAAAAAAACGTATTGTGGGGATTTTTCAACTTCATCCCACAAAAAAGGTTTCCGCCCATTTTTCGATACTTGATAGATATCAGATAACTCCTTTAATTTACTCTAACATATCCCATCCCCCAATGCTCGGACCCCTTGTATGGATTATACTTACCTACTCCCCGGCACTCGCGTCGCTCCGGATCCTGGCACAGCCAATAGCAGGTCGCAATGACGACCAGTCTCACGGGAGCTCGTCCCTTCCGTGGCTTGCTGTTGGCTGATGTTTAGATCCGAGCGATGGAGAGATGCAGCGGTGGCCGTGCAGGGATCTGGAGCAACGTGGGTGCCGGGGAGCAGGGAAGTATAATCCATACAATTATATTTGTAATTATAATTTATAAGAAATAAAAATATTTTCCATGATTATTTCTATAAAACATCATGAGATGGCTATCGTAGAACCTTGGGCCTCTGTATGGTTCTTTATAGCTGGCGCTAACATTGACCTTTAAAGCTTCTCACTTGAGTTTTTTGGTCAGTTTTGGCCCCATAACTGCCCAAATACATAAAGTGTGCAGTGATTCTAAGAGTGACGCCTGTTATCTGCATGTCATACTGGATTACAGTATTGTTTCACTACCACAGCAGACTCCCTATGTGTGTTCTCATCGATATACAGGCTCTCTGCAGCCAGGAAGTAGTCGGTTTTTAACAAAATTTGCCACAAATTTCTACATACAATGTTACCTCTTCCGTCTCTCATAGACTTACATTAGAGCTTCAATAATACTCAATGGCAATGACACAGCAGATTTTCCAGACAAAAACAAGTTTCCAGACATATCAGAAGAGATAAACCAGACATTCACAAGGTCAGCCTGTCTGCTGTTGGCTTTTCCCCTCCAAAACATGCTCTTCTTTAACCCTTATGTTAACTGTGGAAAATTACCAGCTTTCTCATTATTAGCTAGAAAGTCCCAACAGTCTTTCAGTATTTATCAGCCCTTTCCACAGAGCCTCACAAACACAGTGCAAGTTAACAGAATATATATCACAACGCACATATAAAATGTAATTGCACAGTATTAAACAGTGCACATTAATCATTTCAAGTTAAATAAAGTAATGCGTTAATGGTAACAGGGAGAAATGTCCAGATTTCGCAGTACCCCTGCTCCAGGGCACTACACTCTCCTCTACTTTAACTGTGGTGTACCCGGCACAGTCAGGACTACATAACAAAGAAGATTCATACAACAAGCACCAACTTTGTACATAAGGTCAGAGATAGTCTATCTATAGGGGTTCTTCAATCTTCTCCTAGGGTGCAGGCTCCTAAAGGGGTTCTCAGAGTTATATATATTGATGACCTTTCCTCAGGATAGGTCATCAATATCAGATCAGCGGGGGTCCGACACCTGGCAACCCCTGCCGATCAGCTGTTTGAAGAGGAGGCGCGCGCCTCCTCTTCATTGTTTACATGCTGGCCGTAACAGGGGTAGTGGTGAGTAGGTGTAATTACACCTAACCACCCCATTAATTTCAATGGGAAGAATCGCTCCCATACAAGTCTATAGAAGCGATTCTTCCCATAGAAATGAATGGGGCGGTGAGGTGTAATTACATCTACTCACCACTACCCCTGTTACGACCAGCATGTAAACAATGAAGAGGAGGCAGCACTGATACGGCGCGCGCCTCCTCTTCAAACAGCTGATCGGCGGGGGTGCCTGGTGTCGGACCCCCGCCAATCTGATATTGATGACCTATCCTGAGGAGAGGTCATCAGTATATATAACTCGGAGAACCCCTTTAAGTTCCTCCAGTAATGTACACTGGTTTTCTGCAGACCTGGAGGTTCAGAGACATCAGTAAGGTCATCGAAATGGTTATCACTGGTCATCACTACCAGGGCAGAGCAGGATAGCCGGTACAGTGGTCAGTTCGCAGATCTAGGACATGTAGGGCTCGGTGCTCCCCTCTTTTTAAATTGGCTCTCTGGCCGACATCTGCACCTGCAGCAAAAAGGCTCAAAAGGACATTGTTAACTGAGCTGAACCAATTACTGACGTTAACATGTTTGCCTTTTATCACAGCTGGTGATATAATGGACCTCCTCACTGAATGTGACCAGTACATGGTATTATAAATAGACGCAGCAAGACAATGTTTGTTCAGAAGATACAAAGGTCATCAGCATCAACAAGAATGGACAGAAACCTAGATGAACCTTGTACATTTTCCTAAGAAGACTTCATTAGAAGCACAGGTGTAGTCATACAGTCATCATCACATTTTCAGAAAGATATCTCTCTACAAATGCAGTTTTAGCCCAGAAATCACATAACGGGGGAAGGGGAGGGGCACATACTCCTGGTATCTGGCTGGTTTGATAACTTTGGTGGTTCTTTCGGATCTCCTGAGCTGAGTGTCGATCACAGGATCAGATAGAGCATTATTGGTGAGCTTTGTGATGGAACCACAAGGTTTAGTAACAGTAGACACGGGTAGCGACATTTTTGGTACCAATTAAAGGGGGTTTCCCTGACTGTAGTTGGTTTAAACTCCACTTCCCAAATTCTGATTCAGGCCTCTCACCCAGTTAAGCCAGTCCTCTCTGCTCTGCACTGATTAGGGGCAATCACCCCGAAAAAGCCATCTGCAAATGAGATGCTGGCTTAGTTATTATCCAGGTCATGTCTCAAGGCCTAGTTAAAGGGTTGAACATTGATATAGGATAGCTGCCTTACATCTGGTGGCATCAGGGGCGGAGCTTGTTAAGATCTCATCTGCATCTTTAACTCCACTTCCAGTAATACATTTTCCTGAGACGTAGAGGTTTCTTCTCCAAGTTCCTTGACTAAACACAGCGTCAATTGATTCTGGTGTACAGCTTTTAGGTTATCATCACCCTGTTTACTTTTTTGATATTAGATAACCAAGTCGGCCATTTTGCTTTTGTTGGGGCAAAACACCCTTCTCTATGATTGCCGGGGTCCCAATTTAATGTTCATGAGATCTCATTGAGACAACTGACACATGCACATTGGATGAATCAAATTCTCTCTCTGATTTATTCTACATACGTATACATCTTATAACACTACAGATAATCGTAGATAAATCCGGCCACCAACAAGGAGGGTGGAAATCAGAACTAATGATTTGATTGGTTATTCATAAAAGGTAATATTTCCGCTCTATACTAACAAGGTTCTACTAATTAGAAAGTGTCTTATCTCAGAGCTGACGTTCTTCAGCCGTACATCCTGAAACTGAGAAACCAGAACATAACTCTCCTGGACATCGACCTCTGATAAGTGGAGAGGGAGCTGCTGACCTCTGCCTTGTACCAATCTTATTCACAGGGAACTCCCCACATTCTCACAGCTATAATCAGTACTACTTGTATTATTGTTTGTATAATTCCCAACAACCACCGACCGATCTGAACCAGTTAGTGGGATTTACAAATGAGAAAGTGTCTCCTCATCATGAATAAGTTCTTTAAAAGTCAGAGGGATTACTAGATAAGACACAGTTCTTGATCTCACAGGTCTGTGAGTACAGATCCAACAGTCCTTAATGTTACTGTCAGTGTCATTGACTCCTCTGAACAGCACCTGGTGATGTCAGTGCATTGTCCCAGTCATCCTTCAGTTGTTGGTACAGGGTCGCTGTTCCCAGGATTAGGGCGGCCATCAGCAGGAGGAGCCTCATCCTTGGGCGTCGAAACTTTCTTGCAGTGAGAAGCGTGTATCCAGCCCTCAGCCTTTACTGCTGTATGAGTAGTCAGCAGGACTTGGAAAGGACCATCAAATCTGGGATCCAGGCCTTTCCTCACATGTCTCTTTATCACCACCAGTCTCCTGGTTGCAGACTGTGTGTTCCTTCTACTGAATCTGGAAGGGAAGCAAACACTTGTTTATGGGAGTTCTCAAGCCTCTTTGTGAGGGCCACATGTAGCTTGTTAGGCCATCATTGTTCATTTACAACCAGTTGTGGAAAATACAATCCTAATCTGGGGAACTCCTGTCTGATTCAGTAACTTCAGGGACACCATACCTGCACACCAGCTCACTGACCAGCTTCTCTGCTGTGTTCTTTGTTACTGGGAAGGCTTCCGGCCACCCTGAAAAGAGATCAACACACACAAGGACAAGCTCATATACTCCTACCTTAGGCAGTTGTATATAGTCTATCTGCAGTCTCTGGAACGGGTAAAGTGGCCTCGGGGTTGTGCTTGCTTGGAGTCTTCACCACTTGACCGGGATTGTTCAGTGCACAGACCATACATCCTTGTACAAACCGAGCGGCTACTGTAGAAAATCCTGGAGCAATCCACCCTGTGTTAACCAGACTTACCATGGCACCTTCTGATAGGTGAGTGGGCCCGTGGGCCTCCTGAGCCATAGCTGGGTACAGAGGGCGTGGTAGACACATTTTGTCCTTGTTTTCTCCAAATTCCATGTTTGGCCCCTTGTTCTTTTTCCTCAGGAGGGGCTTGTTGGAGCATTCTCTGAAATGTACTTACTGAAATGTCCTCAGGTCTCAAGGCTCTCACCGGGGTGGCGTCAGCATTCAGTGGCTGGAGTGCAGCTTGTTTGGCCGCCTTGTCTGTTCGATCATTGCCTTTTGCTTCCACCGTGGTACATCTTGTATGAGCCTTTACCTTAACCCTTTCAGTCCCCAAGGTTTTCTCAGTTATGCATTTTCGTTTTGCGCTCCCTGCCTTCAAACAGCCATAACTCTTTTATTTTTCTGTTCACATAGCTGTATGAGGGCTTGTTTTTTGCGGGACAAGTTGTACTTTCCAACGCCACCATTTAATATTGCATATGGTGTAGTGGGAAGCGGGAAACAAATTCCAAATCAGGTGAAATTGCAAAAATAACACTATTCCTCTACAGTTCTACGGGTTTCTTATTTACAGCGTTCGATGTGCATTAAAACTGACCCATTACTTTCATTCTACTGGTCAGTATGAATCCGGCAATACCTAATATGTATAGTTTTTCCTGCGTTTTGATTTAGTGATAACATAATTAGAAAGTTGCCCTTTTTTTTTTTTTTTTTCTTGTCATATCTTGACCCCTATAACTTTTTGGTATTTATGTGTACGGAGCTGTATGGGGGCTCATTTTTTGCGGGACGGTCTGAAGATTTTATTGATACCATTCTGGGGTGTGTATGACTTTTTGATCACTTTTTATTTAATTTTTTTTTTTCAAAAAAGCGACAAAAAACGGCAAATCGCCATTTGGACGCTTTTTTCCGCCACACAATTCGCCGTATTGGAATTTTTTTAATATATTTTAAAAGTACGGGAGTTTTCGGTCATGGTGATACCCATGATATCTATATTTAGTGTTATTTAGGTATTAATTTTTTACTTATATGGAAAGGGGGGTGATTTGAACTTTTATATCTTTTTTATTTTTTATATATTTTCTAACATTTTTTTTTATTTTTTTTTTTACTATTTGAAAGCTCAAATATGAGCTAATATATTGTGGCTTTTTTTTTTTTCTTTATGAGCAATCAGGGATTATCTAGACTCAGATAAATCCAAGAATTGCTCATCTCTTATCCTGGCCTGCCATCCTCACCAGTGAGGATTACAGTTTTCATATGGTGTACAGACACCACGATTGGCCACACGGTGCGTCTGTACACCACCCGGAAGCGAACGCTTCCGGGTTTAGACGAAACTAGATGCCGTGATCACGTGTGATCACGGCATCTAAACGCCCAGGAAGACGCCGCCGACGTAGTAAGTAGCGGCAAGTCTCTGCTGTTAGAAACAGCAGAGACTTGCCGGCCATGACGCCCGCCGCACTTGCGAGCGGGCGTCATGTGCCGCATCGCCCCAGCGCCGTACATGTACGGCGCTGGGAGTGTAAGGGTTAATAATAGCAACCTCCTCTGGTAACAACAGAGAGTCCATAAGTTCTAGTACAGAGTCTTTATTTTTGTTTAAAATATATTTTTATTGTTTTTTAATAAAGCAAAGAAAGCAATATACAAACATGTGTTTTGTGAGGTTATGAAATGTGAGGAAATGGTCAAAACAAAAGTTCAATAATCGGTAGAGGAGGATAAGAGGCCAGGCAGAGAAACCACACTACCCAGTCTCCCATCACCCCCCCAACCACCAGCACACCTTGGCCAGTGGTGAAGAGTGTATTAACAGCATGTAAAGGATGTTGGAACATGCGAAGGAGGTCCCCATTTCAAGGTTTATATATTTAGGGGTCCACCCTTATGGGATCGACATCCAATGGTGAACTTGTCCTTGAGACATGAAGTCAAACCAAGGTTTCCAGATTCTCCAGAATCTGGACAGAGATCTAATCTTGCCACTTGTCCCACCTTATGGACCCAGTGAACTATCTGGGGGGAAATCACTTGCTTCCAATAAAGTGGCACCATCGATTTGGATATAAGTACCAACTGTCTCCAAAAGGGAGTATTGAAACTTGACAGAGTGGGCGGCATAATATTCAGAAAAACAATCTTAGGCGTCAGTAGAGGAGATCCCGGGCAAATCTCGCCCACAATCTCTCTCACTGCTTTCCAGTAGGGATTAATAAGAGTGCAATCCCACCATATGTGTGTGTAGGAGCCAGGACCAGCCAGACACCTCCAGCAGACTGGCGGACATGATGGAAACATGGAGTGTAATGCTACTGGAGTTTTGTACCACCTGCCTGCAAGCTTATAAGACGTCTCCTGGAGAGTAATGCAACGAGACGGACCACAACAGTTGGCATAGACCTCATTGATTTCGTCAGATGACAAGGTGATACCCAACTCCTTCTCCCAAGCTTCAATATAGGGTAATCGTAGAGGCAAGGAAGGTTTCACCAGAGACGCATATAATTTGGAAATCAATTTAGGAGTGGTGGAGTGGCGAATCACTATCTCCTCCAACCATGTAGGCTCTCCAACCAGGTTCCTTTTATCTGGAAGATTAGAAAAGCTTGCAAGCAGATGGGAATAAGTGAGAAAGTCCAAATGAGCGCCCACTGGTTTCCCCTGTAAGTGGGAGAGCTCCGGCATAGCACCGTCCTCCAACATGTCACACAGAAACGTTTTATTTAGGAGAGACTGGTGGATGTACCACGATTTTCTAAACGGAGAGCTAGCAAGTCCCCAATTTTCATCGTAGGAGACGGAAAGTGCCAGAAATCTTGTTTCCGGGGCAGAGTTTTCCAAAACACCAGTGGGGCTTTGGTCAAATTAGAGATCCCTGAAGGTACCCTTTCACCGCGGTGGGACCATATGTGAGCCTGAGTCAGGGAAAAGCCCGCTACCTCTGTTTCAATCGAGACATATAATTTATTGGAGATATGCCGGTGCCAATCAATCAGTCTGCCAATCTGAATTGCGCCATACAGCTTTTCAAGGTCAGGAAGACCGACTCCACCTTTATCTTTGGGTTGAATTGAAGTGTAGTGGGCAATATGACAAATACCCTTGTTCCAAATATATTTGAGAAATAAGCTGCGTAATTTCATAAAAAA
>ONZH01004336.1:0-45360 GCA_900303285.1 Rhinella marina
CTGTAATCGCAGCAAAAGGTGGCGCAACAAAGTATTAATGCAAGGGGGCCGAATAATTTTGCACGCCCAACTTTTCAGTTTTAATAATTACAAAAAAAGTTTAAATTATCCAATAAATTTTTTTCCACTTCACAATTGTGACCCACTTATTGTTGATTCTTCACCAAAAATTTAAAATGTTATATCTTTTTATTTGAAGCCTGAAATGTGGCAAAAGGTTGAAAAGTTCCAGGGGGTCGAATACTTTCGCAAGGCATTGTATGCAGAAAGCAGAATCAGTTTTATCTACTGCAGTGGTTAATAGTAGTGATGATCGAGCACCCCGATGTTCGGGTGCTCGGATGCTCTGGCCGAACACTAGGTGGTGCTCGAGTGCTCGGCTGGGCACCTGAGTACAATGGAAGTCAATGGGAGAAGACCAGGCACCCCCTGCTCGGATGAGGGGAGGGCGTCTGGTCCATAGGGAAACGTCAGAAAATGGTGGAAACACCACAGAAATGGTTAGGGAACAGCATGGGGAGGATGTCTGGATGCATCTTGGACACCAAAGTCGCTGCTATTAACGATGATGGCCGTCTATTACTCCACTTTTACGGAATTACAAAAATACCCCCGAAAAACCCAAGATAACATCGATTTTACTGGAAATATTGTTAGGAAACATAGATTTACTTGTAAGTTAAGCGCAAGTGCTGCCAAAAATTACACGGATGAGGCACTCCCATCCAACTGGTAAAGGAGGGCCTCATTCACGTTGAGGTATAATTGTGGGAGTCAGACACTCATAAAGCCTATGCACTAAGGGAAAGGGCTACCAAAAATTACAAGAATCAGGCACTCCAATACACCCTTTATTACACATAAAGTAGGGCATCAGACACACCCATGAAAAATTATCATTGATGGCCTGCTAGTGACACTCAAAAACAATAGGGTTGACATTCTGCTGCTGCGCAGACCATCCAAAAAATGTAAGAGTGACACTCTGCTGCCGAGCTGACCATCTAAAAAATTTAATGGACACATGCTGCTGCCACCCCACTGCTCAGAGTTGCTGATGACCGTTTCTTTTTTCGCTATCTACCATGGGAGGCCGGGGCCCCCCCAGCGGTGTGTGCCACGTCGGCCGTTCCACTCTCGCTCTCCACGGTAATTCCATGTCCTATTGCGTTTATCTAAGTTGCTGCACTTAAAAAGCTCAAAGTTTGATCTTAGGATCGAGTTGGCTGTCTGCAGGGAGGTGAGCTACCACCTGTTGGAGCCCCTGCCTCTTGGCGCCTCCCCGATGCTGTTCGTTCTGTGTCCCGGGGGCCGGAATCATTTACTTAAAAAATTTGAGTGTTCAAACCAAGCCGGGTGTACTGAATACTTAAGCTCTGAATAATGGAATCGGACTCCATGCTGCTGCCACCGTACTTTATCAAACTGTCCCAAATTTAAGTTTGACACTCTGCTGCCGAGCTGACTGTAAAAAGAAATTAAGGGACACATGCTGCTGCCACCGCACTTTATCAAACTGTTCCAAATTTAAGGGTAACAAGCTGATGCCAAGCTGACCGTCCAAAGGAATGAAATTCTTCATGTGACATTCTGCTGCTTAGCAGACCGTTAAAAATTTTCAAGTGTGACACGCTAATGTCGAGCTGACTGTCCAAAAGAATGATATTCTTGATGTGACATTCCGCTGCATAGCAGACCGTTAAAAATTTTCAAGTGTAACACTCTAATGCTGAACTGACTGTCCAAAAAAATGATATTCTTGATGTGACATTCCGCTGCAGAGCAGACTGTTAAAAATATTTAAATCTGACACGCTAATGTCGAGCTGACCATCCAAAAGAATGATATTCTTGATGTGACATTCTGCTGCAGAGCAGACCGTTAAAAATATTTAAATGTGACACGCTAATGCTGAGCTTACCGTCCAAAAAACAACATTCTTGATGTGACATTCCGCTGCAGAGCAGACCGTTAAAAATATTTAAATCTGACACGCTAATGTCGAGCTGACCATCCAAAAGAATGATATTCTTGATGTGACATTCCGCTGCATAGCAGACCGTTAAAAATTTTCAAGTGTGACACGCTAATGCCGAGTTGACCGTCCAAAAGAATGATATTCTTCATGTGACATTCCGCTGCAGAGCAGACCGTTAAAAACTTTCAAGTGTGACACGCTAATGCCGAGCTGACCGTCCAAAAAAATGATATTCTTCATGACAGTCTGCAGAAGAGCAGACCAATAAAAATATTTAAGTGTGACACGCTAATGCCAACCTGACCGTCGAAAACATTATATTCTTCATGTGACATTCTGCAGAAGAGCAGACCGATAAAAACATTTAAGTGTGACACGCTAATGCCAAGCTGACCGTCGAATACATTATATTCTTGATGTGACATTCTGCAGAAGAACAGACCAATAAAAATATTTAAGTGTGACACGCTAATGCCAAGCTGACCGTCGAAAACATTATATTCTTCAGGCAACATTCTGTAGAAGAGCAGACCGTTTAAAACATTTAAGTGTGACACGCTAATGCCAAGCTGACCATCGAATACATTATATTCTTCATGTGACATTCTGCAGAAGAGCAGACCGATCAAAATATTTAAGTGTGACATGCTAATGCCAAGCTGACCGTTGAAAACATTATATTCTTCATGTGACATTCTGCAGAAGAGCAGACCGTTAAAAACATTTAAGTGTGACACGCTAATGCCAAGCTGACCTTCGAATACATTATATTCTTGATGTGATATTCTGCAGAAGAGCAGACCAATAAAAATATTTAAGTGTGACACGCTAATGCCAAGCTGACAGTCGAAAATATTATATTCTTCATGTGACATTCTGCAGAAGAGCAGACCGTTAAAAACATTTAAGTGTGACATGCTAATGCCAAGCTGACATTATGGTTGAGTGCCTACTGATGAGTTGACAGGCCCAAAAATTGTGTTGCAGGCCCAGCTGGTGAGCTGAGTGGCTAAGAAATTTGGGTGCAGGCCCAGCTGGTGGACTTCGAGGGCAGCCTAATAAGCTGTTTCATATGATGGAGGAAGAGGAGGAAGAGGACGAGAAGAGGAAGGGGTGCATGATAATACAGTGTATTCAATACACCCTAAAAGCCTGATTTAAGTTTCCTTCATGTTAAGCCGCTTTCCTCTGGTGGAGCACAGAAGTCAGGGAAGTCAGGGGCAATCCATGCCTTGTTCATTTTGATAAGCGTCAACCTGTCAGCATTGTCAGTTGACAGGCGGATGCGCTTATCAGTAATTATGCCCCCAGCGGCACTAAATACCAGCTCAGACAAAACGCTGGCGGCAGGGCAGGCCAGCACCTCCAAGGCATAGAGCGCCAGTTTGTGCCACGTGTCCAGCTTAGACACCCAATAATTATACGGTACAGAGGGATCTCTGAGGACGTTGACACAGTCAGCTACGTACTCCTTTACCATCTTCCAAAACTTTTCTCTCCTTGTCACACTAGGCCGCTCTTCAGGGTGAGGGTGCTCGTGGGGTGTCATAAAACTGTCCCAGGCCTTGGAGAGTGTCGTCTTGCCTTTGTTGGAACTGCTGTGTGTTCCCCTCGTCTCCCCTCCTCGGGTGGCCAAAGAACTATGTACTCTGCCGCCAGCGTTGTCATATGGAAATTTGTGGAGCAATTTTTCGACAAGGGCCTTCTGGTATTGCAACATATTACTTGTCCTCTCCACCACAGGAATGAGAGATGGGAAGTTCTCTTTGTAGTGGGGGTCGAGAAGGGTGAACAACCAGTAATCCGTGTTGCCTAATATGCGTATAACGTGCGGGTCACGGGAAAGGCAGCCTAGCATGAAGTCAGCCATGTGTGCCAGAGTCCCAACAGACAAGGCTTCGCTCTCCCCATTAGGAGCATGACTCTCAATATCCTTCTCGTCCTCTTCCTCCTCTTCAGCCCATCCACGCCGAAGAGATGGTGTAAACATGGTATGCCTACCCTGTGTAGCGGTGGCAACCATCTCCTCCTCCTCCTCCAATTGGCGCTGTGAAGATGAATCGATAGTGCTCTGGCTATCACCCTGTGTAGGGTCTTCCCCAATTTCCACCTCTTCCACAAGCAGAGCATCGGCCTTTATTGTGAGCAGTGAGTTTTTTAGCAGGCACAGAAGTGGGATGGCATTATCGCCGCTCACCATCTGTGTAGATTCATCAACGTTGCGTAACATCTCACAGAGGTCAGAAATCAATGCCCACTCATCGCTTGTGAAGAGCGGAAGCTGACTAGAAAGGCGCCGACCGTGGTGCAGCTGGTATTCTACTACTGTTCTCTGCTGCTCACAAAGCCTGCTTAACATGTGTAAGGTGGAATTCCATTGTGTGCTCAGGTCGCACAGCAGTCGGTGAGCCAGCAACCGCAAGCGCTGCTGCAGGGTTGCCAGGCCGGCTGAAGCTGTCGGTGACTTGCGGAAATGGGTGCACAGGCGACGCACCTTTACCAGTAGCTGAGACAAATTGGGGTAGGTTTTCAGAAACCGCAGAACCACTGAGTTGAATACATGGACCAGGCATGGTATGTGTGGGAGGTTGGCCAGCTCCAAAGCCACTATCAAGTTGCGGTCGTTATCGGATATAACCATGCCTGGCTGTAGGTTGACTGGCGAGAGCCACAGCTTTGCCTGTTCCCTTATGCCATGCCACAGCTCTGCGGCGGTGTGCTGTTTGTCACCCAGACAAATAAGCTTCAGCACAGCCTGTTGCCACTTGCTGACTGCTGTGCTACACTGCTTTCAGCTACTGACAGAAGTCTGAGTGGCGCTGCAAGATGACAATTCTGCATGAGAAGAAGTGGAGGAGGAGGTGGAGGAAGAGAAGGAGGGGTTGCAGCCGCTACTATAGGTGACAGCGGAAATCCGGATGGAAGTAGGGCCCGCAATCCTCGGCGTGGGTAGCACCTGGGCCATCCCAGGGGACGACTCGCTCCCAGCCTCCACAACGTTCACCCAGTGTGCCGTCAGGGAAATGTAGCGTCCCTGGCCAGAAGTGCTTGTCCATGTGTCAGTTGTTAAGTGGACGTTGCCAGTAACTGCGTTGGTCAGGGCCCAGGTTATGTTTCTGGACACATGCTGGTGTAAGGCAGGGATTGCACACCGGGAAAAATAGTGGCGGCTGGGGACTGCGTAACAAGGGACAGCCGCCACCATCAGGCTGCGAAAGGCCTCGGTGTCCACCAGCCTAAACAGCAACATTTCCAGGGCCAGCAACTTGGAAAGTTGCGCATTTAGAGCTATAGCCTGTGGGTGGGTGGCAGGGTATTTCCGCTTGCATTCAAATGCCTGTGGTAAGGACATTTGAACGCTGCGCTGGGACATTGAAGTGGACGTGCTGGCTGATGTTTCCTGCGAAGGTCCAGGTGCAGGGCGGGAGGCATCTGGGCCTGCATCTTGGACAGCAGGTAACAGAGGGGAAGAGGAGGCAGTGGTGTGACCTGCAGACACAGATCGTGGACCCAGGCATTCAGCCCACCTTTTAGGGTGCTTTGCTGACATGTGTCGGATCATGCTGGTGGTGGTCAGGTTGCTGGTGTTTACGTCCCTGCTCATCTTGGTATGGCACAGGTTACAAATTACAATCTGTTTATCGTCAGCACTTTCCTCAAAAAGGGGCTGCTCCGGGGAACAGTTGTGGGCCTTGCTGACGTGGCCTGCCTTCTCCCTTTTTCCACCCCACTGCCTCTTCCAGCCTGTTGCGCTGCTGCGGATCCCTCCCCCTCTGTACTGCTGTCCTCGCTTAACTTAACTTCGTGTCATCCTCATCCACAACCTCTTGAGACACTAATTGCCCTTGACTTATTGGCAACTGTGTCTCATCATCATCATCCACCTCGGGAGAAAATACTTGTCGTTCCCCACCATCGTCTTCAGACTGTGTTTGCTCAATAGGTTGGGAATTAGGGCACAATATCTCCTCATGTCCCACTTCAAGCGACCTTGGCGAGAGGCCCAAGCCAAGGGACGGTGATGAAAAAAGCTCCTCGGTATTTCCCAATAAGGGATCTCTTCTTTGCCTAGACTCTGCATGGTGGGAGGAAGGAGGATCAGGGTGAGGATGCGGTTGCCCAGACTCTTGGCTACTGAGACTGGACTTTGTGGAAGAGGGGGTGGTGCTGAAACGACTGGAAGCATTATCAGCTGAAATCCAACCAACTACCTGCTCGCACTGCTGTGGCAACAAGAGTTGCGTCTTGCACCGCCCTGCAAACTGTGACATGAAGCTAGGAGTTTTGGATGACTTTGATTCTTGGGCTCTGCCAGCAGGCACAGTTTCACCGCGCACAGAGCCATGGCTTCTGCGTTCACCATCAGCAGCACGCCCACTTCCCCGTCCCTTAGTGCTCGCCTTGCGCATATTGTATAGTATATATGCAACTTGGTCACAACTACAGTACTGCAGATTTTTATTAACTGTATGATCAGAAAAATTTAAACGAATGTTCAATATTTTGAATGCGGTAACGTTATAGAGCAGCAAGAAAATTGGAACTGAGGCCTAAATTAACGGTATTAAATACGGATTTCAGCTACAGAGACTTTTGAACGGTTGTAATACGCTGCGCACCTAGCGTTACTGGCAGAGCACACCTGGGTGTTTTTTGCCACCCAACAAAATAAAAAAAGACGTATTTCACAATGGACTTTGGTCTTTTTGGAACAGCGACAATCTTTCTACCTATCCAAATACTATCCCTATTGTTTAATTCCCTCCTAGGGAAAATTGAACTGCAGCAGCAAATGAGGAACTGCGGCCTAAATGAACGGTATTAAATACGGATGTCAGCTACAGAGACTTTTGAACGGTTGTAATACGCTGTGCACCTAGCGTTACTGGCAGAGCACAACTGGGTTTTTTTTGCCACCCAAAAAAATAAAAAAGACGTATTTCACAATGGACTTTGGTCTTTTTTGAACAGCGAAATTCGTTCTACCTACCCAAATCCTATCCCTATTGTTTAATTCCCTCCTTGGGAAAATTGAACCGCAGCAGCAAATGAGGAACTGCGGCCTAAATTAATGGTATTAAATACGGAGGTCAGCTACAGAGACTTTTGAACGGTTATAATACGCTGTGCACCTAGCGTTACTGACAGGGCACACCTGGGTTTTTTTTGACACGTCAAAAAAAAACGTATTTTTGAACAATGATAGTAACCCTGCCTATAGAAATTCTATCAATACGCAAATGTTATACAGCAAGACGC
Organism: Rhinella marina; assembly: GCA_900303285.1. Taxonomy (NCBI): domain Eukaryota; kingdom Metazoa; phylum Chordata; class Amphibia; order Anura; family Bufonidae; genus Rhinella; species Rhinella marina. Next base: position 7,238 of record ONZH01004336.1, read on the forward strand.
AAAATAATTACTGCGGCCTTAACAGCAGAAATTATAGCAAAGTATGTCAGGTATATAGTATACAGAGAGTGTCCTACAGCATGCACGAGCAGGACCAGCACATGTGTCACCAATGGCAGGCCACCTAGTGCTATTTTCACCACCTTTAAAGTACTCAAATATCAGTAAATAAAGGTTTGTGACACATATAATGGCCCTTACAAGGGCTTTTGGGTCTTTTTTTTGAGTGATTTCTATCCCTGCCTAGTGTGCTTCTCTCCCTACAGTGTATGTCCCTCCTTGCTGCAGCAGCGCTTGTGGCGTTAATGGCAGGCCACCTAGCGCTATTTTCAACACCTTCAAAGTACTAAAATATAAAAAATAATAAGTTTGTGCCAGATATAATAGCCCTTAAAAGGGCTTTTGGGTCTTTTTGGAGCAATTTCTATCCCTGCCTAGCCTGCTTCTCTCCCTATACTCTCTGTCCCTCCTTGCAGCACCTCTCCCTGTCTAAAACTGGCCGGGTCAAATGTCACCGGGTGCTTTATATCACCCGATGACGCGTTCCCGGCCAACCAATCAGTGTAATGCCAGTAGCTAACATGGCTACTGGCATTAGACTGAATGCCATACCTCCACGCAGGCTAATTGGCTAATTAGCGTGCGGGGAGGGAACTCGAGCATGGCGCTCGAGCACACGAGGTATTCGGCCGAATACCGCGTGTACCCGAGCACCGCCATGTTCGGCCGAATAGTGTATTCGGCCGAACATGTTCGCTCAACACTAGTTGATAGATCTTTCCCTGAGCATATTATTAAGGAGTAATATCTAGCTGGCAGGTACTATAAATTATAATTTATAGGGAACAAGTCAATCTTCTTTTGCAGTACTTTTTAATTATACTGAGATTTTGGATAAGATCAGAAAATCCCTAATTAATTACGCTGGTAACTACTTGGATTGATTTCACGCTCAAAATACAGACACATATTCATGTAAAAACAAGTAGCAGATTATAACCGAGTTACATCAAACAAGAAAGAGCAACAGTAATGTGTTTTATTAAATATGAAATGAATAGAGTAATAATGAAATGTGCCAATTTTTTAATACTCAAGCTGGCACATTATTGATTTTTCTACTAATAAAATACAGATTTATTAATAGAGTATAATCACTATTTAATGAGGACTTGTCACCTCTCCTGATATGTCTACTTGGGTAAATACTTGTATGTTCATAAAACAATTCTGGGACTTACAGTATACATTTGTGACACCTGCTTAAAATGTACCATGGAAGTTAAACATGGCACCCAATGAGGATCTAAGAAATTCCTATAGAAGGCCAGTAACTGTCACTGTATGAGATTAATATTTTATATTTTAAAAGGTTGGGTGTTTTGGGATGCAGCAATGCCTATGAGGTTTATTTTTTATTTTTATTTTAATTTTGGAGAAAGAGGCATGATTGGAATTTTTATATTTTTTTTTTAAAAAAAATAATTTTTACATATTTTTTTTTTTTCAATTTAAAAGTTCCCCTGTGGAACTTGAACAACCAATCATGAGATTGCTTCTCTCATAGACTTAAATTTATCAGCACTGAAGTCTGTGACAAATTTGCCATGTACGTGAACATGTCATCAGCAGCCTCAGATCCTTCAGGGAAAAAATATCTCCTACGATCGCCTCTAGGGGACCTATTCCAGCCCTGGAAATGCAATGTTTCCAGGTTATCAGTACTCTGATGGCATGGTCACATTTGACCACTGCATTTAAGGGTTTAAATGTCTATGATCTGAGTTATCGCCAATTGATGACATTATACCGTGTGTCTCCTGTGTGAAAGAGCTGGCAAACAGTGGCTACGGTACTTGCTCCATACCTGTACAGTGGATGTTATCAAGTGGTTAGAAATTCAAGGTCAGTAACTTTGGGGTCTAACCTCAAGGGAGTCATAGTTTTGGTCAGCTACTGTTAACCTTAGCATGTTCTTTGCTGATCATTGTTACAAACAGCAATGGTCACCTCATTAAATGGATTCAAGTAAATGCGTCTCCTGTCATTGCCCTGCCAGGGACATCTCAACCGCCACAGCAGCTGTGGCAGCTGCTACAAGGACCGTACCAGCACAAGGCCCTGGGCCGAGATATCAGCCAGGCAAAGCATAAGAACTATTCATTATTCACATAGAAAACCCACCACCCACAGCAGCTGGGGGCTTGACCTGCATACTACAGTCTAAGTCTAAGTCAAGAGAAACTTGATATTTCCAGTAGCCAGGCAGCTATCAGGTTGGGCCTAATGGGCCCCCTCACTCCTTCACTAAGGGGCCCCATCATGAGCTGTTCCCCAGTCACAAGAGGCCCCACCCCCAATGAGGAGTCTTCAGCTGAGCAAGTAACATCTACTCTCTGTACTCAAAGATATCACTCAGATACATCACAGCGTTATCTGCACTGAGAGACATCACTGGGTTATTTTTACAGAGAAACATCACTGTGCTATCTGTACTGAGAGACTTTACTGTTATCAATGGTGTTACATAGAACAGAAGGTAACATCTACTACATTATCTATACTCAGAGACAGTCTTGGACAGGGGTGCCTAGGGACTACCAGTAAAACACATTTTGGGGGCCCACTGTACAGTTACATGCAAATATTACCTGACTTTCTTTTGCAAATGCCTAAAACTGGGACACACACATTTTCTCAGTAGTAGCCTGTGCCTCAGACTGTTCTGTCCTGTAACCCCTGTCAGCATACTGTTAACTGGTTCTTGCATTAAACCCGGGCTCTTGCCTTGAGCACATGCCCACACAGTAGCAGGGCACTGCAAGGTGCCTATGGGGGTTCCCTGGCAAAAGAGGATTCTTTCTGGCCTGCCTCTATGCTTATAAGTCAACTCAGATGTCAATCTATCCAGTTCTTATATGGAAGCATAGGCTGGTTAAGATGCTGTACAGTATGCTGCCAATCTGTAGTACAATATAAACATAGAACCACTAGGCCTATAACTGGGCAAAAAACACATACCATTACATACAAAATCTACAAAAGAGACTGTATGGTGCCCTAATAATTATACCACAAATCTATAACGAATTACAAAATCTTTATTGATATAAAAATAAATATAAATTTTTTTTATGTATTTTATATCAATAAAGATTTTGTAATTCGTTATAGATTTGTGGTATAATTATTAGGGCACCACACAGTCTCTTTTGTAGGTTTTGTTTGCAATATGTAGTACAGTCTACTTGTGGAGGGGAAGGAGGACTGGGGACCTACCCATGCTCAGGGGCCAACCCTTGCTGAAGGGTCCATCGTGGGATTCGTCTGTTCCCTTGTGGGCCAGCCTGAGCCTGCAAAGATCTCTTATTGATCCAGCAAAGTGCTGGATCATTAATGAAGGAAGGGGGGGGGGGCTCTGATACTGCTACAGATGAAAAACATCCATCCAAAAAAGCAAAAAAGAACTAGAACCGTTTAAGGAGGACCCCTCACCACTTGTCCCTATTAAATAAACATAGGAGAGTGCATAAAGGAGATTGCACCTTAAATCTGTCCTATTGTTGCAAATTTTACTTGCAGAATTCTTGTGTCCTGTGCTACTTGCTAGGTGCAGCTCACTAAGACAGAGCCAAAGCTAGCTTTCCATCCCCAGGGCAAAGGTTCAGGTTCACTGTATTTAAATACCCTGGCCAAGGCTAAGTGGCTTTTTGGCATCTCCCTGGCACCAATTCACAAGCCCAGGTAGTCGTCACTGTTATACTTCTCTCAAAGTTTTTGGTCAAGTGGTGCAGTTTTTTTTTTTATTTTCCAAGACATCACCGCTTCATATCAATTCAAAATCAATACAGAAATTCTTATGTTATTTAAATCTGGTACTGGGGAAATTTGCCTTTCAAATACTGCAAACTGAGGTGGCTTGTGCTATCACTCTTTATACTAGAGCATTATCTATTAATATTTACTTGACATTTCGTTCCCCTCTCTTTATGACTGTTCACGAGTAGATAATTATTCCCGTAACAGCTCATAAAGCTTTTATTCATTCACCTTCGATATGTCTCACCATAACACATCTGAATAGGCATAGGAAAATGCACCCAGTGTCTTAAATGGTTAATTTCTTGGCGTGGAAATCAATTTGGCCGACAGAGAGACAGCATCAATAAAGAAACAGTAGCTGCCATGTCATAGATTAAGTAAAACCAAATGAGCTTTGATTGTTGCAACTTTCTAACAGCTCAGTGATTTAAGAGCGGCCTTTAATGCATTTCAGCCTCCCCTTCCAGCCATGTGAGTCAACTCGACAGATCAAGTAAAAATCAACTCATAAAGAACAAGCGCCATAAAACTTTAAAGCAATTATCTTGTAGTGGGATTGTAAAGTGTAAAGGCTTCTTCAAGCATAAACGTTGTAATTTGCTCATATATTTTGCGGAACGTTTCAGTATTATGTGACCTTTAAGAACATTTTCTTCATTTTTTTGAGCCTTTATTAGAATAATAGATTTAAGTTGCTACTTAAACTCTTGACCACGGCAGTTATAAATTTTTACCCGGCTGTCATATTTTCGGACAAGTTTACAAGGATTCAGGGTCTGTTAGTATAACTAAGGCTCTGTTCAGATCTGCACTAACTGCAGCACATTGGGAAATTGTCCAGATATACACATCTGCTTATAGACTTTTAGTAGGCAAGAAAGTCCTTTTGACTTACCTTTGACCAGTGGTGTACATAGAAAAGTAAGGGCCCCATAGCAAGGATCAAACCAGGCCCCCCACATAGGACAGAAGGGTTTCTGCCTAAACCCCTTTCAATGACCCTTGGGCCATTTTTCCACTGCCTCATTTGCTAAAAGTGGAAAAAAGCCAAGATCTAGTGGACCTAGGCTGTATGGAGGAATTGCATATGTTACAGTTCATGAGTCAGCTGCATTTATAGACTTCAATGTTCTGAACAGACTTGCCCAGATACACAACTTCTCCCCACAGCAATAGTCCACAGACTTAGGCTTTGGGAGAGAACAACATAAAAAACTCAAACTGGAAACTTACCAACTCTTGAAAGATGCCGAATAAAGTTTTTATATGTTGGTCATTGGTTGAAAATTGTAAGATTTGAGGAGCAACATTATAAAAGCTCCTTACGGAGAGCACAGCGTGAGGAGTCTTATAGGCCAGGCAACGCTCCTCTGGAATTCTGGGAAGAAGGTATGCATTGTCAGGGTTTCACTATGTACTGTACAAATATATATCGAACCATTCATAAAAGTGATATTCTGGGATCGGCATATTGATGGCTTATCTTTATGTTAGACCATCAATATCAGATAGATAGGGGTGTGACTTTTTGTACTACTGCCGATCAGTGACAGATAGGCCATTGAAATGCTGATCCAGAAAAAAACTTCTTATACTGCCAGTAAATAAGTGGCTTTTATTACTTTGGCATGCTTATCCATGTTGAACAATGACCATAACACTTGGTTCATATCACGTCTGCTAAGTTGTGTAAGAAATGCTAAACATGTCCACAGGGTTGCCTAATGCTAAGTTCACATCTGCTTTGAAGTCTCTTTTTTGAGCCTCCATAAAACATTCCATGAGATTTGATGAAAAAAGTTGTGCAGCATGCAGTGCTATCTTTTTAGTAAAATAGCAAAGCTGGTGTCCATCTTGTGGCGGATCAATGAATGTCTTTTTTTTACTCTTTTGAGGGAACAAAAATGGATTTTACAACTTGCATAAATTTAACCTTAGGCCTATAGAAGTTAAAAGATAAGATATACTATAAAAACACAGTATGGAACAGCACATTAGACAGCATCCAGTAAACTCAGGGTATATGTTACATATACTTTGAGTTTACTGGATGGCGTCATCTAATATGCTGTTCCATACTGTGTTTTTGCATTTTTTTTTTACAATGGGACCTTATGAGTGACAGATGCCACTGTATGCATTAGAGTCATCAGTTCAACGTATACATCCTAGCATGTATATTCAATGAAGGCAATTGTCTATGCAACTTGATTTCCTTAAAGTAAAAATCAATAAAGGGGCTGTCTCATTAATATAATGTATCCCCTATCCACAGGATAGGGGTTTATTGTCTGATTGCCAGTGGTCAGAATAATGGAGCTCCACCAGTCATGAAAATGGGTCCTGTGATCCCCTGTTTGAAAGGAGCAGTGGTCACCCATGCACACTTCTTGGGCTACCGAGGACTTTTACTTGGCTATCTCTGGCAGTCCAATAGAGATGAATACAGTGGCGGACATGCAAGCATGCCTGCTGCTCCATTTGAATGGGGAGCAAAGACCCACTTTCTCAAGATCGGTGGAGGACCCAGCAGTCAGACCCCGTTTACCACTTGTCCTCTATACTGGGGAAAGGGGATAAGTTGTCTTAATGGGACACTCCCTTTAAACATTTTACAGTTTTCACATATAATCCTACTACATGAGCAGTAACTATGTAAATGCATTGGTTTACTTGTACAGAAACTGAATTACAGCCTATATTATGGCATACAACTAGTCACAATTATGGAGGATTCTGAGATGACGTCTTCTAGTATTCTATGCTAGTTTAAATTGTGCACAGACCATGGTAAGGTGTGACCTTGGTCATGTAGTCTTTCCGGGTGCTGTATAGTTAACTGTCACTAGGAAAATAGCCCACAGTATTATAAAAGTCAAGCTAAGCTTGATGATATGTCACACAAAAATTAAGGACAACACAAGAGAAGGTCTTGGGTATTCTGCTTACAAGTAGGGTAAGCTGGAGCACACAGTATCAAGCAGCAGCTGCAAAAGCAAAAATCCATGATGCCAATGTAATATTACCTCATTATAAATCCCTCTTATAGAGGACCTGTCACCACAGAATGCAGTACAATCTAAATGCACCATGTTATAGAGCAGGAGGAGCTGAAAAGATTTAATATATAGTTTTGTGGGAAACGATTCAGTAAATCCTGTAATAAATACATTTATATCTCTGCTTTTTCCCTCCTGTGAACAGCTATTGGTACAGGAGGGAGGAGTTATTAGTGACTGACAGCTATCTCTCTATGCACACTTATACACACAATTCTATCACTGGTAACACCTCCCTTCTCTACTGACAGTTATTAGAAAAAGCAAAAATATACATGTATAAATTACAGGTTTTACTGAATCATTTCCTATACATTAATCTACTCAGCTCCTCCTGTTCTATAATATGGTGCTTTCAGATTGCATTGCATTTTGTGATGAATATAGGCCACATCTTGAATATATAGGATTCAGTTTTGGGCTTCAGATACCATATAAAGGATATAGGAGAGCTAGAAAGGGTTCAGAGGTGTACAACCAGATCATTAAATGGGATGGAAGGTCTATATTTTAATTAGAAGATAGGGAAATTCGGTTTGCTCAACTTGCAAAAAAAGATGTTATAGAAATGATCTTATTTACTGCCACCGGCTAGTAGAACTGGCACATGATTTATTTATTCCAAGGACTTTACCAAGGTGCAGGGCCAGGGGACATTCATTATGTGTGGAGGAAAAGTGATTTAGATATCAGTACAGGAAAGGATTCTTTACAGACTGAGTAGTCAAACTATGGAATGACTTACCCCAAGAAGTAGTGATGGCAGTCGGCAGATACTATGTCAGCATTTTAAAAAGGACTAGATACTTATCTAATAGCAAATGCCGTTGAGGGTTATAATTACTCTAAGAATTATGCTGTATAATTGATCAGGGAAGGGTTGAACTTGATGGACACGTGTCTTTTTCAGCCTAAGTAACTACATATATAACTATGACAAAGCTTGTCGACTGCTACCAACAGCAACCAGGAGAACTGTGACCGCAATTCTAACACATGGTGTCAGATCTAATTAATATGGGATTAGCAAGCCATTATATTTTAAAGTTATGTGGACTTTAAACTGGAGTTCATAGGTGGACAAACATATACTGTATTTTTGGACTATAAGACTCACCAGGCTATAAGATGCACCAAGGATTTGGAGGAGGAAAATAAAAAAATATTTTTCATCAGACCTCAGATCAAACCCCCCCCAAATCAGACTCCAAAGCTCCATCAACCTCAGATCAGCCCCCCCCCCAACAAATCTCAGCCTCCATCAGCCTCAGATCAGACCCCCATGGGTAAGTACAGCCAGCTCAGAGCTTGCAGGGCAATCTGTAGTTTTAATGGATACTTTTTGATTGCTTTTAAATTTTCAATCTTTTCAATTTTTGGGGGAGATGAAGTGATGAAAAAAGGCAAATCACTAGAGATGAGCGAGCATACTCGTCCGAGCTTGGTGCTCGTTCGAGTATTAGGGTACTCGTAAGTGCTCGCTGCTCGGACGAGTATCTCGCCATGCTCGAGGAAATGGCAACTTCCGCATCGTGCTTTTTTGGCGCCTATAAACTCAGCCAATCACAAGCCAGGAGACTCTGCGGTACACCCAGCATCACGTGGGGCCCTTACATGTCGATAGCAGGGGTTGGCTGGCCTGATCAGGTGACCCTGGAATATACTAGTGACTGGCCGCGGTGCTCGGCTCAGATGCCGTCTGGATGTCGTTAGGGATAGAGCTGCTGCGTTTCAGGGAGAGTGTTAGGGCCTGCATTTAGTTCTCTGTTAGGCAGGAATCACCCACAAAGAACCCAACAGCCCTTCTAAGGGCTACAAGACATTTTTTTTTGTCTCCTGGCTTGGCTGGCTGGCTGGCACTAGTAGTGCAGCTATCGCCATATATAACCCCCTTTTTTTTAATGTTATATCTCAGTGATACAAATTCATTGCACACAGCAGTGTGGAACGATTCTGTGTGTCACAGTTCAGTACACTCAATACAATCCATATATACTGTCCAGGTGACACTTTCTGTACGTCACTTAATACAACCAAGTCTTTTGCTGCCTGTCACGTATATAGCTTGATCCCAAAAATCTCTGTGCGACATTTGTCTGGGTCGCAGTCTAAATAGCCACCATCAGCAGAGTGTCAGTTAGCTCTACGATAGTTTCTGCACGTCACGTTCCAAAAAAAAAAAACTCCAAAAAAAATAAATAAAAAAAAAATAGTTTTTTAGTTGTTTTAGCTCAGTGATACAAATCCATTTCACACAGCTGCGTGGAACCATTCTGTGTGTCACAGTTCAGCTGTCCACTCACGCCAATCCGTATTTTCTGTCCAGGTGACACTTTCTGTACGTCACTTAATACAACCAAGTCTTTTGCTGCCTGTCACGTATATAGCTTGATCCCAAAAATCTCTGTGCGACATTTGTCTGGGTCGCAGTCTAAATAGCCACCGTCAGTAGGGTGTCAGTTAGCTCTACGATAGTTTCTGCACGTCACGTTCCAAAAAAAACAAAACTACAAAAAATATATATAAAAAAATATATAAAAAAATAGTTTTTTTGTTGTTTTAGCTGAGTGATACAAATCCATTTCACACAGCAGTGTGGAACCATTCTGTGTGTCACAGTTCAGCTGTCTACTCACTCCAATTTGTATTTTCTGTCCAGGTGACACTTTCTGTACGTCACTTAATCCAACCAGGTCTTTTGCTGTCACGTATATAGCTTGATCAAAAATATCTCTGTGCGACATTTGTCTGGGTCGCAGTCAAAATAGCCACCATTAACAGGGTGTGAGTTAGGTCTACGATAGTTTCTGCACGCCACGTTCCGAAAAAAACAAAACTACAAAAAAAATATATAAAAAAAATAGTTTTTTTGTTGTTTTAGCTGAGTGATACAAATCCATTTCACACAGCAGTGTGGAACCATTCTGTGTGTCACAGTTCAGCTGTCTACTCACTCCAATTCGTATTTTCTGTCCAGGTGACACTTTCTGTACGTCACTTAATCCAACCAGGTCTTTTGCTGTAATGTATATCGCTTGATCAAAAAAATCTCTGTGCGACATTTGTCTGGGTGGCAGTCAAAATAGCCACCATTAAAAGGGTGTGAATTAGGTCTACGATAGTTTCTGCACGTCACGTTCCAAAAAAAACAAAACTACAAAAAAAATATAAAAAAATATATAAAAAAATTGTTTTTTTGTTGTTTTGGCTCAGTGATACAAATCCATTTCACACAGCAGTGTGGAAACATTCTGTGTGTCACAGTTCAGCTGTCTACTCACTCCAATTCGTATTTTCTGTCCAGGTGACACTTTCTGTACGTCACGTAATCCAACCAGGTCTTTTGCTGTCACGTATATAGCTTGATCACAAAAATCTCTGTGCGACATTTGTCTGGGTCGCAGTCTAAATAGCCACCGTCAGTAGGGTGTCAGTTAGCTCTACGATAGTTTCTGCACGTCACATTCCAAAAAAAACAAAACTACAAAAAAATATATATAAAAAAATAGTTTTTTTGTTGTTTTAGCTCAGTGATACAAATCCATTTCACACAGCAGTGTGGAACCATTCTGTGTGTCACAGTTCAGTACACTCACTACAATCCGTATTTTCTGTCCAGGTGACACTTCCTTTACGTCACTTAATTAAACCAGACTGAACAAGTTTGTGGGTTTCAGTACACCAGGCCCATTTATTTTTTATTTTTTATATAATACACTTATATACAGAAAAAGTTTGAACCCCAGGGCTAAGGTTCGAGGACGAGGGCATGGGCATTCAATTACTGCAGGGGGAAGAGGCCGATGGTCCTGGGCTGTGTGAGACAGTACCTGCTGATGAGGGAGCAGGGGAACGCCGCAGAGCTACACTCCCTAGCTTCATGTCTCAACTTACAGGGACACGTGGTAGAGGACTGTTGAAACCACAACAGTGCGAACAGCTGATGTCGTGGATTGCGGACAATGCTTCAAGTAATTTGTCCACCAGTTAGTCTTCCACGCAGTCCACCCACGTTACCCAAGGGAGCACTCCTCTGGCTCCTCTACCTCAACCTCATTCCCCCCAGTCTGCCCCCTCCCAGGAAAATTTGGAATGCGATCAGGCATACTCTCAGGAACTGTTTTCTGGACCCTTCCCAGAGTCAAAAACCACTTCTCAGGTTGCTGCTGACCTTGTTCCCGATGCCCAAGTTTTCCAACTGTCGCAGTCTGCGGGTGATGATGATGATGATGATGACAATGTTGAGTTAGTGGAAGAAGTTTGTAAAGAGGTGTCGGACGATGAGGAGACACGGTTGTCAGACAGTGGTGAAGTTGTTGTCAGGGCAGGAAGTCCGAGGGGGCAGCAGACTGAGGAATCGGAGGATGACGAGGTGACTGACCCAAGCTGGGTTGATATGCCGAGTGAAGACAGTGCTTCTGAGGCGGAGGCAAGTGCTGCACCAGAACAGGTTGTAAGAGGCAGTGGTGTGGCCAGAGGGAGAAGCAGGGCCAGAGCTGGTGCATCATCAGCAACTGTTTCACGTAGTGAAGCTCCCGTGGCGAGGCCTAGATGTTTGCAAGTCTGGAGGTTCTTTAAAGAAAGTGAGGATGACCGACGGACTGTGGTGTGCAACCTGTGCCACACCAGGATCAGCAGGGGTGCCACCACTACTAGCCTAACCACCACCAGCATGCGCAGGCATATAAGTGCTAAACACCCCACTCAATGGAACCAAGGCCGTTCACCACCTCCTGCGGGTCACACCACTGCTCCTTCCCCTGTGTCACTCGTTGCCTCTGCTAGTCAACCCCCCGCGTCACTCGCTGCCTCTGCTAGTCAACCCCCTGCCCAGGACCCCGGCACGAGCGCCTCCCGCTGGAAAACCACACCTTCGCCTCCACAATCCTCCACAGTGTCCACCAACGTGTCCCAGTGCAGCGTTCAGCTGTCTTTAGAGCAGACGCTGGAGCGCAAGAGGAAATACAGTTCCACCCACCCACATGCCCAAGCCCTCAACGTCCACATCTCCAAATTGCTTAGCCTGGAGATGCTGCCCTATAGGCTGGTAGAGACCGAGGCCTTTCGCAATCTCATTGCGGTGGCTGCCCCTCGGTATTCGGTCCCCAGCCACCACTATTTTTCCCGATGTGCCGTCCCAGCCCTACACCAGCACTTGTCACAGAACATCATCTGTGCCCTGACCAACGCTGTTTCTGAGAAGGTCCACCTAACCATGGACATGTGGACAAGTGCTGCCGGGCAGGGACACTATAAATCACTGACGGCACATTGGGTTAACTTGGTGGAGGCTGGGACCGAGAATGACCCTGGGGCCACTCATGTACTTCCCACACCGAGGAAGGGCCTACCGGGGCCTACCTCGGTCACGGTCACGGTCTCTCAGACGTACTATGCCTCCTCCTCCTCTGACCCCTCCGCCTCCTCCACCGAATTACCATCCGTGGGCACGGCGCCTTCAGTCGGTAGCTCTAGGCGCATCAGCAGTGCCGTGGGTAAGCGCCAGCAGGCGGTGCTCAAACTGCTGAGCTTAGGTGACAAAAGGCTCTCCGCCCAAGAGCCGTTACAGGGCATCACGGCGCAGACCGATGTGTGGCTGGCACCGCTGAACCTCAAGCCAGGCATGGTTATGTGTGACAACGGGCGTAACCTGGTGGCGGCTCTTCAACTCGGCAGACTGACACATATGCCATGCCAGGCCCACGTGTTCAATCTCATAGTTCAGCGGTTCCTCAAGACATACCCCAATCTGTCTGATTTGCTCACCAAGGTGCGCCGCATCTGTGCGCATTTCCGCAAGTCGACCACAGATGCTGCCACTCTCAGGGCAGCGCAGCACCGCCTACAACTGCCCGCTCACCGACTGTTGTGCAACGTGCCCACGAGATGGAATTCGACATTAAACATGTTATCCAGAGTTTACCAGCAGCGCAGAGCGATTGTAGACTGCCAGATGTCAACTTCCACCAGAACTGGTAGTCAGGTCAGTCAGATTCCTCAAGTCTACAATGAGGAGTGGACGTGGATGTCTGATATCTGCCAGGTGTTGAGCAACTTTGAGGAGTCAACACAGATGGTCAGCGGCGATGCCGCCATTATCAGCCTCACCATCCCGCTGCTTTGCCTGTTGAAAAACTCACTGCTCAGCATCAAGTCGGATGCTTTGCGCTTGTCACAAGAGACAATGGAGGAAGATACGTCGCTTGATAGCCAGAGCACCCTCCGGTCTGTTTCTCAGCGCGTATCGGAGGAGGGGGATGAGGATGAGGAGGAAGAGGAGGAGAATGTCGGCGAGACAGTAGAGGGTACCAATGCTCAGTCCTTAACTCTTGAGCGTGTATGGGCTGAAGAGGAGGACTTGGAGGAGGAGGAGAGGAAATGGAGAGTCAGGCCAGTGAGGAGAGGGAATTCTTGCGTGTTGGGACTCTGGCGCACATGGCAGACTTCATGTTAGGCTGCCTATCCCGTGACCCTCGCGTTAGAAGCATTTTTTTCAAACACCGATTACTGGGTGTTCACTCTCCTGGACCCACGGTACAAGCAGAACCTTTCCACTCTCATCCCTGCAGAGGAAAGGAGTATGAGAGTGAATAGATATCAACAGGTCCTGGTGCACAAGCTGAAACAATTCTTCCCATCTGACGCCGCTAGCGGCAGAGGGCATGGTTCTGTGGGCCAAGTAGCGGGGGAGAGGAGGCGAGCAGGCAGCTTGTCCAGCACTGGCAGGGGAACGCTCTCCAAGGCCTTTGCCAGTTTTATGTCACCCCAGCAAGACACTGTCACCTGTTCCCAGTCTAGGCAGAGTAGGGGGGAGCTGTACAGAAAGATGGTGAGGGAGTACCTAGCTGACCATACCAACGTCCATAGCGATCACTCTGCTCCATACAACTACTGGGTTTCAAAGCTGGACACGTGGCCTGAACTGGCGCTGTACGCCTTGGAGGTGCTGGCCTGCCCTGCCGCTAGCGTGCTGTCAGAGCGGGTATTCAGTGCAGCTGGTGGCGTCATCACCGATAAGCGTACACGCCTGTCAACTGACAGCGCTGACAGGCTGACGCTTATTAAAATGAACAAAGCCTGGATTTCACCAGAATTCAAATCTCCTCCGGGGGAAAGCAGCTAAAGATTAACATTACTTATGTATCCGATTCCTCTTCTCTACTCCTCCTACTCCATGTCATCTTTGCCTAACGCTGACTAAAAAAACGCCATTTTTAGAGGTCCAACTGGCACTCTTTTACCACAATTTTTCAGGAGGGCCCCCTACAGGCCCTCTCTTCAAACAATTTTTCCGGAGGTCCACCTACATGCCCTCTCTCCAAACAATTTTTCCGGAGGTCCACTTATAGGCCCTCTCTCCAAACAATTTTTCCGGAGGTCCACCTACAGGCCCTCTCTCCAAACAATTTTTCCAGTGGTCCACCTACAGGCCCTCTCTCCAAACAATTTTTCCGGAGGTCCACCTACAGGCCATCTCTCCAAACAATTTTTCCGGAGGTCCACCTACAGGCCCTCTCTCCAAACAATTTTTCCGGAGGTCCACCTACAGGCCCTCTCTCCAGTTCAAGTTTCCAGTTTTATTTGCGCAAACTGCGTAAATTTCTTTTTGGGATAGGTGTGAAAAATAATATTACCTGTGTATCTATATTGCCCAACATTGGGTACGGTAGCAACAAGAAGAACAAACACATGCTGCCCACAGGGTTCCGCAAATTCCTGGTCCACAATGTCAAGGAGCTCGAGGTTCTGTTGATGAGCAAGTCCTTCTGTGCAGAAATCGCCCACAACGTCTCCTCAAAGAACCGAAAGACCATTGTGGAGAGAGCGGCACAGCTCGCCATCAAAGTGATGAACCCCAACGCCAGACTGCGCAGCGAAGAGAACAAATAAATATCTCTGTGGTTATTTGTGCTAAATAAAAGTTAAATAAACACAAAAAAAAATTGATCTGTTCCTGATCCACCCAAGTTGAATCTGTCCCATCATGAGAAAGTCCCCCCAAGGAGTCCCCACTGTAACTTGCTTCCCATACAACTTCCTCACCCCCCGACACCTGTGTCTCGCCATTGTCCACCACCTCCTCAGACAACACTGGTAAATCCCCACTGTCAGCACACGGAGACAGCAAAAGGTCTTGCGAATTGGGGCAGAGAATGTTCTGGGGTAGCACATCAGAGAAAGGGTGACTATGGGGTTCCAGGGAGTACGTGACCACATGCAATCTCCATCCAAAAAGTCATACTGAGGCTCACCACCATGCTTTACACTGCAATCCTATTACTGAGGCTCACCACCATGCTTTACACTGCAATCTTATTGAAAGACAGACAATCAGGGGTTCACCGCCAGGTTGTCAGGCAGCATTTTTAAGTGGGTCACCATTACCGTGTCCCTGAAAATTGCCTTGAGGTCATCGCCAGACTATTTTTATGAAAGGCCATGGGGTTCTATACACACAGTGCTGACGGAAGCCCATCAGCCTTTCTAAACACAATTGAATCTGTCCCATCATGAGAAAGTCCCCCCAAGGAGTCCACAATGTAACTTGCTTCACTTTCAACTACCTCACCCCCCGACACCTATGTCTCGCCATTGTCCACCACCTCCTCAGACAACACTGGTAAATCCCCACTGTCAGCACACTGAGACTGCAAAAGGTCTTGCGAATTGGGGCAGAGAATGTTCTCGGGTAGCACATCAGAGAAAAGGTGACTATGGGGTTCCAGGGAGTACGTGACCACATGCAATCTCCATCTAAAAAGTCATGCCACACTTGATCGAGCTCATAATTGACAATTGTACCGGTTGATGCTAAATTTTTAAGTTGGGGTCCTGCGTCGTCATTCTAACTACATCCGGCTGTTGTCACCACCACACACGCTAGCCCAGGGGGCACTCCTCTGGCTCTTCCAGCTCAACCTCCTTCCCCCCAGCCTGCCCCCCCCACCTATAGGCCCTCTCTCCAAACAATTTTTCCGGAGGTCCACCTACAGGCCCTCTCTCCAAACAATTTTTCCGGATAGCTGCCATATACGGTATTAAACTGAGTAGTATACATAGAACACATACCACACTTGATCTATACTGAACGTCACTTTTAAAAATACGTCATTTTCCTCTCTTTCTCTCATTTGTCTGGGTTGCAATTAAGCAGACCACGTCTGCCTAATCTAATAGTTTCCGTGTAATTGCTCCATACTGCACGTCTTTTTCCTCTCTTTCTCTCTCTCCAAACTATTTTTCCGGATAGGTGCCATATACGGTATTAAACTCAGAAGAATACATACCGTACTGGTTGATGCTACAGTTTTTCCAAATCCATCCGGCTGTTGTCACCACCACACACGCTAGCCCAGGGGGCACTCCTCTGGCTCTTCCAGCTCAACCTCCTTCCCCCCAGCCTGCCCCCCACCTACAGGCCCTTTCTTTAAACAATTTACCCGGATAGGGGACGTATTAGATATTATACTGATTTTTGTTGGTTCCTCTTTTAATTGGCTCCTGACCTGTGATAGGCAGAGCATGGACACGTCCCCTTAGCTGCAGTAGAAAAGACACCAAGCAAGCTCTTTTTCCTTTTCCGTGTTCGAAAAATCCATGAAATATATGGTCCCAAGATAGGGGACGTATACGATTTTAAACTGAGAAGAATCGATACCACACGTGCCCCACTAGGAGAATTTGGGGTAATGGTGGGATTAGGCAGCCTCAGAGGCATCCATGCATGCTGCCCCTGCTGTTTCCTGTCCATTTCCGTGGTGTTTCCATCATTTTCTGAGGTTTCCAGGTTTTCACCCAGCCTTCCCTAGGCAGAGCCTTGGTCCCCTGCAAAAAATGCTCGAGTCTCCAATTGACTTGAATGGGGTTCGTTATTCGAAACGAGCACCCGAGCATCGGGAAAAGTTCGACTCGAATAATGAGCACTCGAGCATTTTAGTGCTCGCTCATCTCTACAAATCACTCATTTAATTTTTTTTGTTACAGCATTTATTGTACAGGATACATATTTTAAAAGTTTCATATTTGAATAGTTTGGACATTTTGGTACGTTGCGATGCATGCAATTTTTATTTTTAATATGGGGAAAAGGGGGGATTTTTTAATGTTTGTAACTTTTTACAGGCAACGAAGACACTTTTCCTTTGCACCAATTTTCATAAAACTTCACCTATTTATCATGATACTTTACTAATAGTATTCTTCTCATTGTTATTAAGTAGTTTACTGTAATAGTATGTTCACCTTGATGTTATTATATACAGAAAGATACAAGGCTAAAATGGCATGTAAAACATGACAAGCCCAACTATTCAAAGAAATTCAAAATTTCTGGTGTCAACAACCCATGTTGCCTTAGCCAGGGCATTTAGGTAGGAATAAGGCACAGAACTTAAGCTTTTGCATTAGGTGAGGTATGCCCTAAACTATGGCTCTGATCCAGCTCATCCAACTTTTTTTTAATGTTATTATTGAATATCTTAAACTTCTTCTGACCTTCTTCCTAGATGCTGCTACCTCGTAAGACTTGGAATTCTATGGAGTTAAGATTAAAAAAAAGTTCAAGAAAAAAATTCAAGGGGGAAACAGCACAACACTTACCTCAAGACCTCCTTTTCATCGTTTCAGTTCTAGATCGGCCAAGTCCTTGGCTTCTCTTGTGCCATCCAAGATGGCCACACCATTTCTCAGACTGCCTGATGCATTCTGTGCATTCGGTAGTCCAAGACACCTTTGTCTTTGGACTGGACAATATGGCTCATGGCTGGAAAAGCAGAAAGTGCCTTGGACTACCAAATGCACAGTGTGCATCAGGTAGCTTGAGAAGTGGTATAGATGGCAGAAAAGGAGCTGGGAATTGGTGGATCTGTAGCTTAATAGATTAAATGGACGGCACCAGGTAATCGTTCAGTTTGTTCCCCAGTTGATGTGAATTTTCAACTGGAGGATCATTTTAATGTTGCCAAAATATGGTTGTTACCGTTCTGATGTTGGTTGAATTGTATGCATTATCTTACTGCCATTTTGTTAAAGGAATCCATAGTTTAGTATTTAAGTCTCTTATGATCACAATGGCTCAACCCAGTCCACAATGTATTACGTGGAGTGCTCTGTGAGTGTATTGGTTTAACCCTTTGTGTTGTGTTATAATATCACTGCCACATAATAGTCTCTTCATTCAAATATAACAATGTTTAATCTGTATGACAGATATACATGACAGTATCACATATCACAGGCATTACCAATATAAACTTCTCCAATGTTTTTATGTGATATCAGAAGATTATTTGAACTTCATCTTTCCTTTTAAACAGCACAGAACTCAAATCTGTGTGACTTCACAGTAACAAATCCTGATCCTCTAACCCTGCCCTGATTAACTTTACAGTAATTTCATTTTTGACAGGCATTAAAAGGTACGTCTGGAAAGACAGTCACCCATGCTTAGCTCATAGAAATGCTAATTGCTTATTAATTTGGATTCCTTCCCTAATTTACATAACGTTAAGTGTGCTATATTAATTTTTTAAATAAAATCTATATTTTATTACAGTGTTTACAGTCTATCATTCATAGCTTACTGATTACTGTAAACTGAAATCTGAAATAATTTAAAGGGAACCTGTCATGTTGAACATGGTGTCGACTCTGCTGGCAGCATATTAAAGAGCGGGAGGAGCTGAGCAGATTGATATATAGTTTTTTGGGAAAAGATTCCGTAAAATATGTAGTTTGTTCATTTAAATTCCTCCTCATTCTGGGCTTTAAAGTCATGGAGGTGGTCCTATCAGTGATTGACAGCTATCTGTGTATACATAGTCATAGAGGAAGGCTGTCAATCACTGACAGGACCGCCTCCTTGATTTCAAAGCCCAGAATGAGTAGGAATTTAAATCAATTACTAAATTACAGGTATTACTTAATCTTTTCCCATGAATCTATATGTCAATCTGCTCCGCCTCTCCTGCTCTATAACATGCTGCTGGCAGATATTTTGGAAAAATAAAAAAAATTATAACTCTGGGAAAGCGGGGATTGAAAAACGAAAATGCAAAAATGGAAAATCCTCTAATGGTTAAAATGAATCTTCATCTTTTATCATTGTGTTTTTAGTAGAGAATGTTGTAGTGGTTCGAGCCCATTGAATATAATTGGACCCAGCAGGGATCTGGCTGGAGAGAAACCAGGCTCCTGCTAGAAACCAATCAGATCCGTGCCAGATCCTATTATAGTCAATGTGCTCCAGTGGTGAACAGCAGTATCAGGCTATGCCGGACATGGTGAACTCCTGCAGGCTGTTTGTCTATTGGAACAGCCTGACGGATAGCTTTAATATGTATGTGGAGTTAGCCTAAGCAATGCATGCGGGCCAATAACACTGATCACTGAAAATTGAGTTGTTACCATCAGCACAATTATTTTCAGATGTCTTTAGCAGAGATCAGTGCAAGAAAGAACAGAACTATCACAAGTAATTTTGCAGTTAGGTCACCACTGAACTAGATGCTGTATCAAGACGTCATCTGCAATGTTGTACTGAGGTTAATTTGAGCTACCTGACAAAATGTTTCAAAGACCTCCTATAGCAAAAAATAAAATTGATTTAAAAAAATAAACTTTAGCGACAAATTATTAGTGTCAAAGTTAGCTTCATATGGATTTGTCTTCTGCTGGACCTTTGGGGTCTATCGTTGTGCCAGACCCTGAGGCCACCAAAGGATTCTCTGGTCAGTGGGACACTGGTTGTCCTCATCTTTAAGAACACTGTGTCACCAAACATGGGAAACTAATACCTCGGACTCTGGAGTAACTTATTCACCAGATACTCACTCTAGCCCCCTGGAGCCTTAAGTACTACAACAAGGTTATAAGTTTCCACACAATACTTCTGCATCACTAACATCGACGATGAAGTAATTTACCGAAACACCAGGAACTGGCAATCCACTGCTTGATCATTTAGAATAAATCAAATACATTTATGCAAATATATTTGAATATACAGACCATTCCATCCATTGAACAGACTAGATATTTCACTTTTTGCTACCTTAGCATATAATTATCCTTTCTGTTTCTCCAGAGAACAATTTGAATAAATTAGAAAGATCAAGACTGCCAGTTGCCTACATTTACTCCCATGGGGGCATTTAGTAACATGTTGCAAAAGGTCAATTGTTCAGTCATAACTAGAAACCAACTAGATTTGTTTCTAATTAGCTAATTAGGTTCACTGGCACTGCTTAGGTGGTGTACATGAATATGCAATATATATATATATATATATATATATATATATATATATATATATTCTTATCATTTTCTTAAAGAAAGTGAATATATATATATATATATATATATATATATATATATATATATACATATACATATATATATCTTCACTTTCTTTAAGAAAATGATAAGAAAAGATATGTTGACATATCATAAAATAAAAATCAGAAAATAATATGTATGAAAAGTTATATTAAGCTAAAATATTATTAATGCAGCAAGTTAAACTGTATTGTACTGTACATCCTAATACATACAAAACTGTATATATTAAAGAATGTTTTCTCCTGTAGATTAGTGAGAAACATGAGATCAGATGTAGGGAAAAATATTTAAAGGCTGTGGATATGTTTGGCAAGTTTTTTTTTTTTACTGTTCATTTGCTTCCTAAATGCAAAATGAAGCAACTTTTTAGATTGTCTTCATATGAAATATTTCTTATTTGTTGACATCTGCAGAGTGTTTGTAAGTCCTTCACCTAACTGCTGATGCTGCTGAATCTGACATGAACCTGGTAAAGAACTGCTCCTGTTCTGAAACCCTCCCTTTTCTCCCATCTCCCTTCTCTCAGTGCTAGAGATAACATTAGAAGGTTGCACATAGTGGTGGTGGTAGTGATGGTGGTGGTGAGGAAAATGAATCCAAGGAGGGCAGCTCACACAAGCTGTAGATAGGGAGGACTACATACTCAAAGCAGTTTGCAGGTGAAAGAAACACATATCCAGCATGTATTACAGAGAGGTCATGTCCACATGATAATGGTATGATACCGGGGGCAGGTTGTATACTGTATATCATTGGGTCTGAAAATGAATGAAGGAAGTAATATTATGGCCTGAAACTTGATTTAAATCAAGGTGACTACTAAGGCTAGTTTAACATTTTCATCTGAGCTCTCTGGTAGCCTACCGGAGTTCTCTGGAAATGGCATTGCCAGATATCACTGAAGTGCCTACTGGGCCCAGGTTAACTATAATGGGGTCCAGCACAGATCTGGCTGCTGCACAGAAAGTATACCAGGATTCGGATGGAAAACAAAATGCTGCACGCAACAGTGTTTGGTTGATTCCCAGCATTCTATGCTGGAACGGCCTTCCGCAAATGTGAAAGAAGCCTAACATATGTAAAAATCATTTTTCTATATCAATAGTCCTGAATACTTTTAATTACACATATAGCCCACATTTCAACCATTTGGAAGTATATAGGATAGTGTATGAGTATTTCATTTCCCGTATTTGCTTATTTAAAAGGATTTGCTTCACCCATGACAATGGGATTTGGTATCATCCTTCAAAGATATACAACACATTATAGTTCAATTATAGTTCCCATTATATAACCTTTGGAAGATTGCATATGATGGTATACAACAGTAAAATTCAACTGTCTAGGTAGCCTTTGTCAGTTTGTAGGCTTTACAATGATGTAGACATTCTGAAGTTTTAATTTAATCATTTTATCTAACAGTTCAGATAGAAAAATTTAGTCTGTTTTCAGTCAGGGGCTCTTTTTTTTATCAAACTGTATATATATATATATATATATATATATATATATATATATATATATATACAGTACAGACCAAAAGTTATGGAAATTGTAGATTCACACTGAAGGCATCAAAACTATGAATTAACACATGTGGAATTATATACTTAACAAAAAAGTGTGAAACAACTGAAAATATGTCTTATATTCTAGGTTCTTCAAAGGAGCCACCTTTTTGCTTTGATTACTGCTTTGCACACTCTTGGCATTCTATTGATGAGCTTCAAGAGGTAGTCACCTGAAATGGTTTTGACTTCACAGGTGTGCCCTGTCAGGTTTAAAAAGTGGGATTTCTTGCCTTATAAATGGGGTTGGGACCATCAGTTGTGTTGGGCAGAAGTCAGGTGGATATACAGCTGATAGTCCTACTGAATAGACTGTTAGAATTTGTATTATGGCAAGAAAAAAGCAGCTAAGCAAAGAAAAACGAGTGGCCATCATTACTTTAAGAAATGAAGGTCAGTCAGTCTGAAAAATTGGGAAAACTTTGAAAGTGTCCCCAAGTACTGTCGCAAAAACCATCAAGCGCTCCAAAGAAACTGACTCACATGAGTACCATCCCAGGAAAGGAAGACCAAGAGTCACCTCTGCTGCGGAGGATAAGTTCATCCGAGTCACCAGCCTCAGAAATCGCAGGTTAACAGCAGCTCAGATTAGAGACCAGGTCAATGCCACCCAGAGTTCTAGCAGCAGACACATCTCTACAACAACTGTTACGAGGAGACTGTGTGCAGCAGGCCTTCATGGTAAAATAGCTGCTAGGAAACCACTGCTAAGGACAGACAACAAGCAGAAGAGACTTGTTTGGGCTAAAGAACACAAGGAATGGACATTAGACCAGTGGAAATCTGTGCTTTGGTCTGATGAGTCCAAATTTGAGATCTTTGGTTCCAACCACCGTGTCTTTGTGCAACGCAGAAAAGGTGAACGGATGGACTCTACATGCCTGGTTGCCACCGTGAAGCATGGAGGAGGAGGTGTGATGGTGTGGGGATGCTTTGCTGGTGACATTGTTGGGGATTTATTCAAATTTGAAGGCATACTGAATCAGCATGGCTAACACAGCAACTTACAGTGGCATGCTATTCCATTCGGTTTGCGTTTAGTTGGACCATCATTTATTTATCAGCAGGACAATGACCCCAAACACACCTCCAGGCTGTGTAAGGGCAATTTGACCAAGAAGGAGAGTGATGAGGTGCTACGCCAGATGACCTGGCCTCCACAGTCACCAGACCTGAACCCAATCGAGATGGTTTGGGGTGAGCTGGACCGCAGAGTGAAGGCAAAAGGGCCAACAAGTGCTAA
Organism: Rhinella marina; assembly: GCA_900303285.1. Taxonomy (NCBI): domain Eukaryota; kingdom Metazoa; phylum Chordata; class Amphibia; order Anura; family Bufonidae; genus Rhinella; species Rhinella marina. The sequence goes on from ONZH01004336.1 coordinate 30,271, forward strand.
GCATCTCTGGGAACTCTTTCAAGACTGTTGGAATACCATTTCAAGTGACTACCTCTTGAAGTTCATCAAAAGAATGCTAAGAGTGTGCAAAGCAATAATCAAAGCAAAAGGTGGCTACTTTGAAGAACCTAGAATATAAGACATATTTTCAGTTGTTTCACACTTTTTTGTTAAGTACTGTATATAATTCCACATGTGTTAATTCATAGTTTTGATGCCTTCAGTGTGAATCTACAATTTTCATAGTTATGAAAATACAGAAAACTCTTTGAATGAGAAGGTGTGTCCAAACTTTTGGTCTGTGCTGTATATAATATATATATATATATATATAGAGTAATCCGAGTAGATGTCAGTCTTACTGTATTCCAGATGTAAAAAAAAAGTTAAATGTGAATTTGGAAAGACAATGATAACTAAATAAACATTTGCATGACTATTTTACATTATATTACATTATTTTATATCGAAGATACATTTAGACAGTTTTGTTGCCAAACCAAGTAGTTAAAAAAAGTTGAACCCCCCAAAAAAACATGTGATTGGTTCCAGTGTACATTAAGTTTAACTTGCAGCTAATGTGTGAAGCTTTTTCCGTGGAATAACAAATGATCACTGCCAGGGAGCAAATTGCTGCATATCACCTTCCGAATTAAATCTCCAATTATTTACTTTCCGGTCCGTACAGATGTCCTGAGTTTACCTAACACTGAATACGTATCACAGACTATGTTTCTAGTGCCTCATTTATACCGTATTTATACCTTATACTTTATTACTATTTGTGGTGTGTGTGATTAGTTTGTTTTTTTGTTATTTCTTGACATTCTAGACAAGCTCTGATCTTAATGAGACCCAATTAGTAACAGTTTCCAGTCTAGTATGCCTATTAAATACAGTAAAACTCATTTAAGAAGCTACCACAATGTGTGCTTTGGGAGTAAAAGCAATTTTAGTGGAATCAAAGACTCTTGTTTCTTCAGCATGAAATCACCCCAATTCTGGTTTGTGTATTTAATGACGAACAAATAATCCAGCAGTGTATGCGAGGAGAAGTAGAGTCTAAGAAACTCCTCTTATAATCTTACCCATGACGGAAAAGAACTCTGTGTATGTATACATAAAGCAGCAATCTTATAATCAGAAAATGTGGGTTTTTAAAAAAACCTTAATGTTCTTACTCAGTGTACCCCTAGAATATAAGATAATAAGATAAAATATATTGTATAACATACTGATTCAACTGAGCCCATAGTGGCCTATGCCAATGTGGCATAAAAGCTTCAGACTTCCATCTTGTCCTTTAGACCACCTTCTTACAATGCTCTCTGAGGTTTTAAAATACACAAGAAGAATGCCAAAGTTTTTAAATGTAACATGCTTTTTTGGATTTATACATGCATTTTTGACAGAATTTTTCATAGTGTCATTTTGTACATGCATTTTTCCTGTCGTTTTTCAAACCTAATAGAGATGTCAACTCTTATTGGAATGGGAAAAATGCTACAAAAAAAAAACTCCATATGCAGAGCACGCAAAAATGCCACAAACCCAAAGAATGCTATGGACCAAAAACATTTTTGTATGTCATACATTTAATATTTCCTATAAACATTAAAGGGGTCCTATGGGCTGCAGATTTTGATGAGGTCATCAATACCAGATTGGTGGGGGTCTGACACCCATGATCAACTGTTTTGGGCTGCCATGGCAGTGGAATCTAGCATTGTATGGAGCGGAAGCAGAAGGCTGTGTACACTGTGTCATTTCCATTGCTGGCACACTGCAGCTCAGCCCCCTCAATGGGACATGAGTCGTAGTGCAGTGTATGGCCCTGTCTGCCTCCATTTCTGTATACTTTATAGTTTCCAGCACCATGCAGCCTGAAAGAGCTGATGAGTGGGGATGCCAACCCGCTCCAATCTAATTACATGACCTATCTGGAGGATACCTGGAGCCCAAAGAATCCCTTTGAGATATAAACTGGTTGCATCATTTTTGACTAATAAAATAAAAATGGAAATAAAAGTTTTTCAGTAAAATTCTGTGTGTGAAACCAACCTTAACTTTGTATGTTTTACCATGAATATAAGATATATGTAGAATGGAGGCATGAGCCCCTGTTAACATAACGGAAGCTATGGAGGATGTTGGCTTAAAGAGGACCTGTCACCACTCCTAACATGTCTGTTTTAATAGTTTCATGCATTTAACATGTAATAACAATTCTGGAGCATCTATTCTTATCTATCTATATTGTACCATTCCTTTATTATTTCTACTAGAAGTTATGAAAGATTTTGCTAGCAGTCTGCAGTAAGGATACAGAGGGGCAGTAACAAGTTGGGGGTGTGTACCTGCACAGTCTAAAAATGGCAGTACTGATTGGATAGATTGAGTCTGTGCAGGTACATACCCCCAACTGGTTACCACCCCTCTGTACCCTTACTGCAGACTGCTAGAAATTGATTCATAACTTCTAGTAGAAATAATAAAGGAATGGTACAACATAGAGCCATAAGTATAGATGCTCCAGAATTGTTATTACATGGGGAATGCATGAAGCTATTAAAACAGGCATGTCAGGAGCGGGGATGGGTCCTCTTTAAGCATCATACAGTTTCATCATGTAAGGCTACCGTGCTGCCGCAGGTGCACGTGTGGGGCCGGAACTGCGCTCCGGCCCCATTCATTGTAATAGGGGTGGGCCGCGAATCCAGCCGCAGCACGGCAACCCCTACTGAGAGGTGGACGGGACGAAAATACAACATGTTGTATTTTCGTTCCGGCCGCCTCTCAGCAGGGGTCGCCATGCTGTGGCCGGATCTATTTTTGTTCCGGCCGCCTCTCAGCAGGGGTTGCCGTGCTGCGGCCGGATCCGCGGCCTGCCCCCATTACTGTGAATGGGGCCGGAGCGCAGTTCCGTCCCCACACATGCACCTGCGGCAGCACGGATCCACCGGAACAGCCTGCCAGAGCCCCGCGCCGCAGGTGTGAAAGTAGCCTAAGCTTATTTGTGGCAGAAAGTTACACAATGCTTTAAAATGTGTTGAAAAAGAAAGTTACACATGAGGTAAATGTGTACACCTAGAACAGATATAAATCACATCAAAAACCTATTGGACAATACAAAGACTAATAAAAGCATTTAAAACCAGTTACAAGCTAATACGTAAGATGCTCTCACTGCTAATCCTTGATAAGGCATAACAATAAAGGACAATATAAGGAGTATATACTGTAAGTACCCCAGTAGATGGTGACAGGAAACCAGGGTATAGATAACCGAGTATGCTGTACATGGTAGCACTGGTATGTGTGGGGATTTATGGTATAGTACTTTTCTGTTACTCCTGGAATTTCTCCATGACTGAATTGGTTTCTTGTTTTTATTGCATTTTTTGCAATTATTTAACCTGACAATCTACTAGGGTATGTATGTACTTTTTCTATGAATTGACCTTTCATGGGTTTGTACCGTAGTACAGGTGAAAATATGACTTTACTGCAGTGAAAAAGCATATATAACAAACCTACAGGGTTTAAAGGGAGTCTTTCACCTGTTTTTCACCAATATAACTAAGAGCACTGCCCCACAGAAAGTTGCATACAGATCCCGAGCATACCTGTATGCACTTTGTGTCTCTATTACATGTCCAGGAAAAGCACTTTTATTCTGCAAGAAAACAGCTCCCAAGTGCCCAGTTCTGCTGCTGCAAGTGCCCAAAGCAAACCAGACTGAAGAGGGGAGGCCTGCTTTAGCTGCTCATATCTTGGGATTGGTAGCATATAGGTAGCATTTCTATTACCTTTTTTGAAAGCATCCCAAGCTTTCAAATGATACCAAAATTAGAGCATTATATCGAGTATATCAGAAGATATAGCTGTTAGAAATCGAGTCGAGAGAGAAAGCTGTTTTTACTTTCACTTTCAGCTGGGCACGGGAGCTGTTTTCCAGCAGAATAAAAGTGCTTTTCCTGGACATGGAATATAGACACACAGTGCACACAGGTATGTCTGGGATGTGTGTGCAATCTTCTTTGGGGCACTGCTGTTAGCTATATAGGTGAAAATGAGGTGGCAGACTCCCCTTAAAGCAGAATACAATGATTGATATTGATTGTCAGCTGTCTGTTCAGCAACTCAAAGCATAGCTTCTGGTAATAATTTCCCATAATCATATTTGCAGTGTTTGGAACCCAGAACTTCACTACAGACAATATTGTTCGGCTTTGTTCACACTAGCATTTATTCCTTCTGGTCATAATGGAGACATAACAGCTATGTGTGCTCTGTATTCAGACAGACCCTGATGGCTCTAATGGCTTGGTTTGAAAACAAATTCTATAACCTCAGTTGGAAACCTAAAAAAGCAAGAGTGGACAGTGACTCTGGCCTTATGCATATACCCGCCTTGTCACGTTCATGAAGACTTTTGTGGAGGCCTTACTATACCTTCATATGCCTCTGGCTTCATATGGAGTTCTATGGAAGTTTTTTTTGGATTCCATATACATTTGGCAGGAAAAAGTGCCATACTGCCTCGGATGCTTTGTTGCAGAGATATTCTTCCTTACAAGTATTACTTCTATGAAAGATTAGCCCATTAATATGGCATCACACAATATGTCCATTGCTTGTAGAATGAGGTCACTGTAGAGCCTCTCTCATAGAACTCATGTGCATGAAGACTGATGAAGAAGAGGAATCCAGTCATCCCTCTATATATTGATGGCTTTGATTTTGAAATGACCTGTCATAGGGCTGCAACTAAGCACATCAAAAAGAATGATGGCAGGATATACCATGCACATAAAGGTAATTAAGCTTAACTCATTTTAATGGGTGTTGTCCCTTTTTAAACATTTGCGCTAAGCTGATCTTGTTTTCAGTAATTGTATTTGACTCAACAGTTTTTTTCTGCAGATTATTTCCATCGTGCTCACAGATGCAATCACTGGTGATGAACTCAGAAGCTGGTCCTTCAGAGTGCTATCCATACAGTACTCCTGGATGAAGCTACTCCTGTTCCAAAGTGTAATGATTGTCTGCTTTGTCACTTTTTCTTTTCTTGGACAGACAGCACAGGTAACCAGAAAGAAGGCAATCTGTGTGTGTTGGAGAACATTAAATGGTGTTAGTCTCTTAGCCTGCCAAGTGCGTACTTAACAATTATAGGATTACTGTCTTCATTAGTCAGCAAAAAAATTAAATGCAAACATTTTTATGGAATCAAAACCATTGTTCATCTCTATACATTGAACTATTTGGTCTCTCGGGTTAGCATATGAAGTTAGCATAACATTTTGTAGTTTTTCTAACATAAAAACAAAGAATTTTGCTATAGTGACCAATAATTAAATACTTTAAAAGGAGTTTCCAGGATTTTACTATTGATAGCCTATCCTCAAGATCAGTATCGGACTGTGGTGCCTAGGGCTCTCCAGTACAAATTTATTTTGGGGGTCCACTCAAATATTACCTGCTCACACGGCAGCAAGACGCTACCAGATGATTGAATATAGGGGTCCCTGCAGCAACTGTGAGAAGGTAGGTCCTGGGGAACAGAGGATACTGGGTAGCCTTCCTCTATAATGAGAAGTCATCTCAGCTCTGATCATGTCTATAATAATAAACTGGGGAGTTTCTTTAATAATTTATCAAGTTTTTTATATAAACATAGGCTGGTTGAGGTACTGTACATTGAATATATGTATGTAGTGCAGTAAGTCTACTGTGTTATATGCCACTTGTGCAGGGGTTGGAAGACTAGGGGCCCACCTTGCTCAGGGGCCCTCCGGGGGATTCACCTGTACCCCTGTGGGCCAGTCCAAGCCTGCTCATGATAGACCATCAGGGTCTGACACCCCTCACCCTTGCTGATCTGTTGTTCTACAGTAGCATTGGGTAGTGTACAGAGCTGGTTTACTGCAGCACTATTGAAGTAAATGAAAGCAGTGCTGCACTAACCAGCTCTGTCCACTACCCAGTGATTGGCGCTGTGTAGTTCTGACTCCAACTTCTGGCACCAGAGCTATCCCCAAACAGTTGACCAATGGGGGGGGGGGTCCAGGTTTTATCCACACATGACTCAAAAGCTGGAGATTTTGTGCAGAATAAAATCTGCAATGCCTCTTGAAATCCACAGCAGAAAAAATGCACAAATTGTGCTTTTTGTGTTGCAGGTATACAACTGATTTGATGCAGATTTTACTCTTTGCATTTCCTGCACAAGAACCTACGGTGACAAATCCAACACATTTCAATCATGTGTAGACATAAACTAAATCCTAGATGGGCAACGGGAAGGGGCACAGCAAAGATGGCTATGATTTCCTTCTGATAAATTTATGGTATATATCAGGAGTGTAGCTACCATGGAAGCAGGGGACACAGCTGATATGGGGCCTAAACTCAGGAAGGGGCTCAGGAGGAGGACAAATGGATTTATTTTCAGGTAAGTATGGTGCTTCTAGTCTTAGCACAGGTATTATTCACCGCTCCCTGTTCTTCTTCTCTGGTCACTTGCACTTCACTAAGCCCTGACAGTGCACAAGACAGGACGTAGTATCTGTTGGAGCGCACTATGACCTGATGCTGTGCAATAGCCGGTCACAGTATAGTGTGTGCCTAGACACAGTGCTGCACGAAGAGCGGAGGTGCCCACCAGAGAAGAGAGGTATGTATTTTTTCTTTTGGTCCGATCTGAGATCTGCAAGCGCTTCCATCCTTGTGCGCACGCGCCGTCACTTCCGGGTTCAGCAAAGTGACGGCGCGTGCGCACAAGGATGGAAGCGCTTGCAGTGTTCGGCACTGCAAGCGCTATTGCGCATGCGCCGGCGCGATCGGACTGCTCAGGCGCGGGATTTCAGCACTAGGCCAAACGGTCTAGCGCTGTCAGTCACTTTACAGAGGGGCGTGGACTTCGGCATGGGGAGAGCCTCGGGCCCGGTGAAGAAGCGGTGCTCAGGATGAAAGAGCCCGCCCCCGGTGCTCCGAAGGCTCATTAGCATAATGTTTTAACTTCGTTTTTCAGCACAACCGCTGCGCTATACTCTGCAATAAAGGTATGTGAGAAATGTACAATGTTAAGGGGTTTTAACCTATGTATTAAAATACATAGGTTAAAACCTGGTGACAGAGCCTCTTTAAGATATCAGTGTGTGACCTTGTATGCAGTTTTCACAGCAAGATGGAACTAAAGTCTGTATTACACCAACAGATTATCTGACAAATATCTATCCAATCAGACCAATATTTGGTGTGTATAACAAAAGGTCTGTGTGTGTAATTGGTCATCTGACCAATGATTGGTCAGACAATCTGTCAGCTATGGTTTTTCTTCATTATTTTGATATTCCATCACATCTATCCATTTACAGATGTGTCCAGTGTTATCTTGACTCCAGGGAGGGCAAGATGGTCAGTTTAACAGGATTCCATTAATACTGATTTTATTATGTTAATGAGTTAAGCCAGTCAAGATCACATGTGGGCGGTCGCAACGTTGTCATTACAGGATGGCAATAGAAATAAGCAGAAACAGTGGTGGGGCTTTTCCAAGTGAATAGTACTTATTTTATGGTATCTTCTTTCTTCTATGTTTTTAAAATGTCCTAGACAACCTCTTAAACACTGTCTGCTTCTTGACTACATTTTTTAACTTCACAAGACATTATCCTCTGCAAGCAAGCAGAGTATTTCTGTTCCTGCAGAAGCCTATAACAGATCTCCGTCTCCTAACGAAGAAACAATATTGAGCAGACACAGCTTTTGTTAATGTTAAACAATGCAGCTCTGGCTTATATGTTATCTCAACTACTTGGCAAGAAAAGTACTACGGGATGAAAAACTAAGAAAGAACAGTTGTCTGAGATATAAATAAGGTTGACTTTTGTCTTGTTAATTGTATGTTAGAGAGCACTTGGGGTGCTCCGTGTGTGCACATCTAAGGGCATTCTTGAAATCATGACACGCCGATCAAAACACTTCAACATGTCATTATCCTGAAAGCCTAAGAGATTCTTGTTAACAGTGACCAGCAGCCTTCACGTCTATAAATCACCATTGAGGAGACCTCTTGCAGTTTTCATATCTGCGTGCCTATTGACTATTTGACTTGGGAGCCTTTGTTGTGAGTGCTCTTTCCTCACTAGATGCTGCAAAACCCCAGCAGCTTGGCAGGGTTGTCAGGTTGATTTCATTAGCACGATAAGACTCACAGCCTTCCTTTTCATCTCCTGTATTCTCTTCTTTTTTTCCCCCTCTCCCTCGTTCAGTAATTTGGGCTTTAAAGTCTCTGCTGTCTGCTGATCTACAGATAATTGGTTACTGTAATACTAGCCAGGAGAAGAGCTGATATATTCCAGATGTGATTAGGTCTTCAGATTTACTTTCTCTGCTCACAGCCCAAGGCTAAGGAGCTTAGCAAACATTTAGCCACTGTCTGACAGGCCGAAACAGTAATGAAAAAGCAGAGACCCCTCCTATGGTGTCACTCTGTTATGGAATCTGCTTTAATATCAGCCTTGGAAGGCATAATTTTAGTGGTTATGTTTCAGTCTCTTCCAAAACGATATAGCATAAGAAAAAACTGTTACTCAAAGAAAATAAAAAAAAGGTACTTGGTTGGTTTTAAGAAATGAAAAGTACAGCCTGGTAAGGAATAAATTCATAGTTATCACATAATTCTAATACTAAATGGGGAAATTACTAATGCTAGCGGTGGTACCCTTATGAGATTAGAGCACAAGCTACAAAAATATTACGCATATTAGAGATTAGATACACCAGCTCCCCTCTAGAAAGTAAGGAATTTTAAAGTCAGTTTTGCAGGGGTCTGTGTTGCCATAATTTCGGCAGGATGTTTGATAAGTTTGGTGCATCATTAAGTCTAACACATCTTGAGATGTCACTCCATGTTACTTTGACGGTCCATTGCTATTGAGAACATTATTCACTGGGCTACTACTACTCCCATTTCTGCTACTACCACCCCTCTCCTCTCCTTGCTGTGTGCACTTTCACGACTGCTTATAATTGTAATTAGCTTCTGCTATAAATGCTGCTCTGCCCTCTCACATCTTGTTTGAGCTTAGGTTCCTAGTTTACTAGTTTAACCAGTGAAGGTGTGCTATTCTGTCGGTCTGACCTGCACCAGTTTACCAACTCTGATACTATGCTGCCTGCCCTGACCTCAGATTAGTTTCTTGGATATACACATTCTCTTCCTGCCCTGACATAGACCTGTTTCCTGACTTTGAGAGTCGCCCTATCTTTTGATGCTTTGCATCGTTGTCTTTGACTGCAATACGTCAGTTGGCAACTACACATGACTACTCCATGTGGTAGCTGCCTGCTTGGTTCCCTGCAGTGAAGTCCACATCCCTGTACAGAGGTTAAACTATAAATATCAGGGGACTACCATGACAACACCCTTTGGTTTAGCCCAAAGCCAAACTGGTTAGTTGGTACAGTGAGTCCACACCCAGTTACACTCCAGGTTCTATGCCACCTCTTTAGTGGACAGGATTCAGACAATTTTTGTGAACTTTTTAAAAAGTGGGATAAAACTAGCTTAAATCAGCTTGACAGGCTAACCACACACACATTCCCAAAAATGCTAAGTATTTCAAAATTTGTGTAAGTAAGCCCAGTAAGTCTTGGCCCTCTTCTGAAAGTTTTTTTTTTTTTTAGAATGTGTTAGTGCATGGATATATAAATTGCTCTCTAAGTAACTTTCAAGAAGGCAGAAGAAGAAGATATCAGTATTATACATGCATTGTAGACTGGGGCCCAGCTATAGATTTTGTACTGGGGTGCTGGAGCTTGAATTTACAGTGGGATAAAACTAGCTTAAATCAGCTTGACAGCCTAACCACACACACATTCCCAAAAATGCTAAGTATTTCAAAATTTGTGTAAGTAAGCCCAGTAAGTCTTATGGCCCTCTTCTGAAAGTTTTTTTTTTTTTTAGAATGTGTTAGTGCATGGATATATAAATTGCTCTCTAAGTAACTTTCAAGAAGGCAGAAGAAGAAGATATCAGTATTATACATGCATTGTAGACTGGGGCCCAGCTATAGATTTTGTACTGGGGTGCTGGAGCTTGAAGTTACACTCTTTGTGTTTGTCAAACAATATTCCTGACTTATATGTTCTAGTATACAAATATATAGGGGCAAATTTTTGATGATTTTTTTCATTTACAGAAGAGCTGTAAATAGCAGTCTATTGCACAGCATTAGTGAGCCAACTTCCTAACTTAAAGGAAACAATTTTCATAATAGCATTATATTCTGTATTCATTTTATATGCAGTTAATATAAACTTTATTATATTAGCATATAATAAAGATTATATAATACAAGATTATAATATATATATATATATATATATATATATATATATATATATATATACACAGTGCTGGCCAAAAGTATTGGCACCCCTGCAATTCTGTCAGATAATACTCAATTTCTTCCAGAAAATGATTACAATCACAAATGCTTTGGTAATACTATCTTCATTTATTTTGCTTGCAATGAAAAAACACAAAAGAGAATGAAAAAAAGTCAAATCATTGATCATTTTACACAAAACTCCAAAAATGGTCCGGACAAAAGTATTGGCACCCTCAGCCTAATACTTGGTAGCACAACCTTTACACAAAATAACTGCGAACAACCGCTTCCGGTAACCATCAATGAGTTTCTTACAATGGTCTGCTGGAATTTTAGACCATTCTTCTTTGGCAAATTGCTCCAGGTCCCTGAGATTTGAAGGGTGCCTTCTCCAAACTGCCATTTTGAGATCTCTCCACAGGTGTTCTATGGGATTCAGGTTTCTCTCAAACCATTTTCTAGTGCTTTTTGAAGTGTGCTTTGGGTCATTGTCCTGCTGGAAGACCCATGACCTCTGAGGGAGACCCAGCTTTCTCACACTGGGCCCTACATTATGCTGCAAAATTTGTTGGTAGTCTTCAGACTTCATAATGCCATGCACACAGTCAAGCAGTCCAGTGCCAGAGGCAGCAAAGCAACCCCAAAACATTAGGGAACCTCCGCCATGTTTGACTGTAGGTACCTTGTTCTTTTCTTTGAAGGCCTCTTTTTTGTTGATGCCTTTTCCCAAAAAGCTCTACTTTTGTCTCATCTGACCAGAGAACATTCTTCCAAAAAGTTTTTGGCTTTCTCAGGTAAGTTTTGGCAAACTCCAGCCTGGCTTTTTTATGTCTCTGAGTCAGAAGTGGGGTCTTCCTGGGTATCCTACCATAGAGGCCCTTTTCATTCAGACGCCGATGGATAGTACGGGTTGACACTGTTGTACCATCGGACTGCAGGACAGCTAGAACTTGTTTGGATGTTAGTCGAGGTTCTTTAGCCACCATCCGCACAATCTTTCGTTGAAATCTCTCGTCAATTTTTCTTTTCCGTCCACATCTAGGGAGGTTAGCCACAGCGCCATGGGCTTTAAATTTCTTGATAACCACCGTGTCTTTGTGCAACGCAGAAAAGGTGAACGGATGGACTCTACATGCCTGGTTGCCACCGTGAAGCATGGAGGAGGAGGTGTGATGGTGTGGGGGTGCTTTGCTGGTGACATTGTTGGGGATGTATTCAAAATTGAAGGCATACTGAACCAGCATGGCTACCACAGCATTTTGCAGCGGCATGCAATTCCATCCGGTTTGCGCTTAGTTGACCATCATTTATTTATCAACAGGACAATGACCCCAAACACACCTCCAGGCTGTGTAAGGGCTATTTGACCAAGAAGGAGAATGATGGGGTGCTACGCAAGATGACCTGGCTTCCACAGTCACCAGACCTGAACCCAATCGAGATGGTTTGGGGTGAGCTGGATCGCAGAGTGAAGGCAAAAGGGCCAACAAGTGCTAAGCATCTCTGGGAACTCCTTCAAGACTGTTGGAATACCATTTCAGGTGACTACCTCTTCAAGCTGATGCCAAGAGTATGCAAAGCAGTAATCAAAGCAAAAGGTTGCTACTTTGAAGAACCTAGAATATAAGACATATTTTCAGTTGTTTCACACTTTTTAGTTAAGTATATAATTTCACATGTGTTAATTCATAGTTTTGATGCCTTCAGTGTGAATCTACAATTTTCATAGTCATGAAAATACAGAAACTCTTTGAATGAGAAGGTGTGTCCAAACATTTGGTCTGTACTGTATATGTATATATTCATTTTCTCCACACTGTAAGACACACAGGACCATAAGATGCACCCCAAGTTCAGACAACAGACAATTTAAAAAATATATATTTTCTACTTATTAGAGCTTCCCTGGTGGTTTAATGCCATACACAGGTACAGTATACACTGTACATGGCACTACATATGGCACTGTATATACAGGTATACATTATATACTGCACTACATATGCACATACTTGCTATGACATGCCTGATATATAAATCAAAAGGGATATGAAATTGTCTGTAGAGAAACACCAACTCGATTCAAAGATATCAAAATAAATGGTACAACCAATATCTAGGCATTCTGAGAAAATAATGCAAAAAATAATATAATAAAGCATGCCACATGTGAATAAACTGACCCTCACCAAATAATGCAGCATGAAATGAATTCTAATGGAAAGAGAGCCATTCAAAATATGCCAAGATACAAATTACCAAGATAGTGGTTGGGAATCCAATGTGGATATAGAAGACCCCATGCACACCAAATGGCTTCCGTGGGGGTTCAATGCATATATGTCAATATTGAAGCTGTGTATCTAAAACTGATGAACTCCTGCCGGGGAAAAGACCACTAGAAATGCCCAGAAAACTCCTATAAACCACCAACTTTGGGGAAAATTTGCACAAACCCACTCCCTTTGCAGTCAGCCCCCAGCCCTTTGTTGGGGCAGGTGGCAACTATTTTATGAAAATATATTATTCTCTTTACTGGCTTTCACTGACTTTTACTAAATAAAGTATTTTATTTTCAGTCTTATTTTCCAGCCATAAATTTATGTAATCAGGCAGAGTTATATACTTATCTCATCCTGGACAATCACAAAATGGTTCTTGTAACCTCAAGTCAGTCAGATGCTGTAAATTTACAGTTAAAAGAATGTCGGGGAAAAGAGCAAAATGAAAGTATTTAGTGAAAACAGAATGGTCACAGTTAGCCAGTAGGCTAAAGTTGTGAAGGCTTAAAACCTATGATTTCCAAAAGGATATGTTAATAATATTTGTTTTTGCTTTGACCTGTTGTAGCTTTCACATGAAGAAGTCATTATTAGAGATGAGCGAGCACTAAAATGCTCGGGTGCTCGTTATTCGAGTCGAACTTTTCCCGATGCTCGGGTGCTCGTTTCGAATAACGAACCCCATTGAAGTCAATGGGAGACTCGAGCATTTTTGCGGGGGACCAAGGCTCTGCCTAGGGAAGGCTGGGTGAAAACCTGGAAACCTCAGAAAATGATGGAAACACCACGGAAATGGACAGGAAACAGCAGGGGCAGCCTCTGATGCCTCTGAGGCTGCCTAATCCCACCATTACCCCAAATCCTCAGGCAACAGCCTGGTGGTTACCCTCATGGCAATTGTGCTCACCCAGACCAAGAAAGGCGAGGCAAATACCCATCACATGTTAGGGAAGCACCCAACTAGGTGCAACGAAGGTCCATCACCGCCTGCAGGTGACACCACTGCTCATGCTGGCACTGCAGCTGAAATCAAGTTTAGTATCTGTTCTTATCAGTTGCTGTGCCTGCTGGTGGTATAGTGGTGAGCATAGCTACTTCCCAAGCAGTTGATCTGGGTTCGATTCCCGTCTATCGCAGGAGGCAATTCAGAATCAGTACAATATCTAATACGTCCCCCTACCCGGGTAAATTGTTTGGAGAGAGGGCCTGTAGGTGGGGGGGAAGGAGGTTTTGCTGGAAGAGCCAGAGGAGTGCCCCCTGGGCTAGCGTGTGTGGTGGTGACAACAGCCGGATGGATTTGGGAAAACTGTTGCATCAACCGGTATTGTATCGATTCTTCTCAGTTTAATACCGTATACGTCCCCTATCTTGGGACCCTATATTTAATGGATATTTCGAACATGGAAAACGGAAAAAGAGCTTGCTCTGGCAAGGGGAGTGTCTTTCCCACTGCAGCTAAGGGGACGTGTCCATGCTCTGCCTATCACAGGTCAGGAGGCAATTAAAAGAAGAAAAACAAAAAACATCAGTACAATATCTAATACGTCCCCTATCCGGGTAAATAGTATGGAGAGAGGGCCTATAGGTGGGGGGAAGGAGGTTGAGCTGGAAGAGCCAGAGGAGTGCCCCCTGGGCTAGCGTGTGTGGTGGTGACAACAGCCGTATGGATTTAGAATGATGACGCAGGACCCCAACTTAAAAATTTAGCATCAACCGGTACAGTCGTAAATTATGAGATTGATCAACTGTGGTATGTATACTACTCAGTTTAAAACCGTATATGGCAGCTATCCGGAAAAATGGTTTGGAGAGAGAGAAAGATAGGACAAAGAAGTAAATTGTTTGGAGAGAGGGCCTTTTTAGGTGGGGGGGGGGCAGGGTGGGGGGAAGGAGGTTTCGCTGGAAGAGCCAGAGGAGTGCCCCCTGGGATAGCGTGTGTAGTGGTGACAACATCCGGATGGATTTAGAATGACGACACAGGACCCCAACATAAAAATTTAGCATCAACCGGTACAGTCGTAAATTATGAGATTGATCAAGTGTGGCATGACTTTTTAGATGGAGATTGCATGTGGTCACGTACTCCTGGAACCCCATAGTCACCCCTTCTCTGATGTGCTAGCCCAGAACATTCTCTGCCCCAATTCCCAAGACCTTTTGCTGTTTCCGTGTGCTGACAGTGGTGATTTACCAGTGTTGTCTGAGGAGGTGGTGGACAATGGCGAGACACAGGTGTCGGGGGTGAGGTAGTTGTATGGGAGGCAAGTTACAGTGGGGACTCCTTGGGGGGGACTTTCTCATGATGGGACAGATTCAACTTGGGTGGATCAGGCACAGGAACAGATGAATTTTTTGGGGGGTTTATTTAACTTTTATTTAGCAAAAATAACCACAGAGATATTTAT
>ONZH01004337.1:0-77865 GCA_900303285.1 Rhinella marina
CTGTCAGTCATATATAGCATGGATATAGACATATATGTATGGAAAACTTCAAAAATAAGCCTTGATGTACAGTACAGTACTTCCATCCCCAGTGTGTATTAATATAGATGATGTCAGTAAAGTATGTAACAAATCCATTACATGAGATGCAAAATATTTTATGCAAACATTATATTTAACACTGGTTGATTTAGTAGATAAAGGGGAAATTACCTTTTCACACAAGACCAGGTCAGGCTGAACAGCATTTTCCTTTATTATATAAATTAATGTAAAAGAGCATTTTGTATGTACTTCGTTTATCTTAGTTTAATCTTAAAAGTACCACATTTTTCTGGACTATCAGATGCACCAGACTATAAAAGGCACCCAGGATTTACAGTAGGAAAATACGTTAAAAAAAAAGGATTTTTAATCAGACCTCATATCGGACCCCCAATCCTCAACACCCCCCAAATCAGACGCCCACTCTTTATCAGACCTCAGATCAGACCCTCCAAACTTCCATCAGCCTCAGATCAGACCCCCATGAGCCTCAGATTAAACAACCATCATCTTTAGGTCAAACCCTCATCAGCCTCAGATCAAATCCCTATCAGCCTCAGATCAGACATTAAAGGGGTATTCTCATCTTGGACAATGGGGGCATATCGCCAGGATATGCCCCCATTGTCCTATAGGTGCGGGTCCCAGCGGGCCCCCAAAGTGAAGAAGTGCGCACCGCGCAAGCGCGGCCCGCTCTCCATTCACTTCTATGGGGCCGCCGCAAATAGCCGAGCGCTGGCTCGGCTATCTTCGTCGGCTCCATAGAAATGAATGGGAGCGGTGGCCGTGCATGCGCAGTGCGCTCCCATTCATTTCTATGGAGCCGACGGAGATAGCCAAGCCAGCGCTCGGCTATTTGCAGCGGCCCCATAGAAGTGAATGGAGAGCGGGCCGCGCTTGCGAGGTGCGCACTTCTTCACTTTGGGGGCCCCGTTCTCAATATAGGTGCGGGTCCCAGCGGCATGACCCGCACCTATAGGACAATGGGGGCATATCCTAGCGATATGCCCCCATTGTCCAAGATGAGAATACCCCTTTAAAAAAAAATTTACCTTGCTTGCTCCGGACAGTCCTGCCACTGTGCAGATTCCCTCCCAGCTCCCTGGTCTTCTTCTGACCCAAGATGAACTGTGACCTGACATCGCACAGCGTCAAGTGTCATAGTGCGCGTCTTCGTGTACTATGTCCTGATGCTGTACGCAGTCATGACATGGTGCAGAGCAGAGCACGGAAGAAGACTTTGATGATCAGAAACATGTGATAAATATGGAATAATAGAAGACAATGGGAAGGGGGCAAATACTTTTTTTCACACCACTGTATGCACTTCTATACAGGCTCTATGTATATGGCTCTGTCCTATGCATGAGTCTTTTGCATAGCATAGGAGATCTGGATTATCTACATTTGACTGAGGAGGCCTACTTATTTCTCCTTATTTCCAGCATCACATGTATAAAACAAGGTCTCTTTGGTGCTGAATTGTGACAAGTTCTATTTACAGTTATGTATTATGAAGAAAAAATATAAAAATATGTATCTCGTTGCTACAGAAATTCATATTGAACTTTACTAATCCAACACATCTTTTTCGGGCTCAGATTGGCAATACTTCCTTCAAGCAGTGTTAAATACATAATAGATGTGAATATAGCTATGACACATGACCTTGTTTGTGTGGAAAGACTGCGAGACAACAATCAGCAAAGACGTAGTTTTCATTGAAAATCTTTTGCATTAGACAAGATTTACAGCTACTTTGCTATAAAGGTCTGGGGGGCACTTATTAAGTAGCTTGGCTGAGATCCATATAATGAAATGGTCTTTATAAATGAGGTTTTATGATAAAAATACATTTTAAACACTTTCCTTCATCGCCTGCGCTGAACGCATTTCCTAATATATTCTGTAAATGTTAGAGGGGTGAAGTAAAATGTCTGTCAACAGCTTTAAACCACAGCAATACCTCAATATACTGCTGTTAAGGTTAAAAAGGGCTTTTGAACGTGTTCAGATAGTGCCATGCTCTTAGCAGGATCTAATGGCTAAAATGAGATAGCAGGAGATACAAGAGATATGTAACACTGCAGTTGAGAGTACCGTATAAATTACAAAGTGACTTCATATTAGATAATAAGACGGGAATCAATTTACTTGTACAGTCTCTTGCTGGCATTTTCTGTCTGCTGTTCCAGCTAAAATGTTCGCACTTCTTCAAAAAGAATGCAGATAAATATTTTTTTATAATTGAATATTATAGTACAAGGATGTATTTTTGCATAGTAGTGCACATTATAAGGTCATAGGGGGACATTTACTATGCTTTTTACGCCACTTTTGTGGCATTAAAAGGTTACAAATTTCATTGCACCCTATTTTTGCTATAAAATTTGTGATTTTGTTCCCCCTTAACACCACTTTTCTAAAGTGGCGAGAAAAGGCGGCAAGATGAGGGCAGGACAGCAGGCAAAGCACATTTATGTTTTTTCACCCCAGACAGAAATTAAGTCTGTCACATGGCCAGCAGAAAGATGAGATAAATCTATGACAGGCATGCGCCTCTTCATTACGGCTTGCTCACACGGCCATGGCCATATTGCAGCCCGCATATGGTGGGTCCACAATACACAGGCACCGGCCGTGTGCACCCCGCATCATGGATCGCAGACCCATTCACTCCAATCCGCAATTTGCGGTCCACAGCACGGGCACGGCCTGCTAACGCCTGTGTGAACAAACTCTTAGGCTCCATTCACACGTCCTGTTTTTCTTTCCTGATTCGATCCTGATTTTTTCAGGACCCATTGAAATGAATGGATCCAGATCAGGATCAGGATTGAATCAGGAAAGAAAAACAGGACGTGTGAATGGAGCCTTACTTTGCTCATTCTTTGGCTGCGCATGGTTACTCTAGTCCCCTGCAATTGCTAATTGAAGAACATTCTTGATCACTACCTCATGAAGCTGATTTAGGGAATGCTAAAACTGTCATCAAAGCTGTTGGCAAAGCTATCATCAAAGCAAAAGGGTGAACTGCTAAATCTAAAATGCAAAACATATTTTGGTTAATTTAACATTTTTTTTTACTATTCAATTCCATATTTGCTCCTTCATCATTTTCATGACTTCAATATGAATCTACAATGTAGAAAATTAGAAAAGAAAAACATGAAAAACCATGGAATGAAAATGTGTGTCCAAACTTATAACTGGTACTGTATATGGGTAAGTAACTGGCTCAGTGATAGAAAACAGAGGGTGGTTATTAACGGCACATATTCAGATTGGGTCACTGTCACTAGTGGGGTAACCCAGGGGTCCGTATTGGGCCCTATTCTCTTCAATATATTTATTAATGATCTTGTAGAAGGCTTGCACAGTAAAATATCAATTTTTGCAGATTACATTAAACTGTGTAAATTAATTAATAAGAAGAGGACATTATACTGCTACAGAGGCATCTGGACAGATAGCAGGCTTGGACAGAGAAGTGGCATATGAGGTTTAACACTGAAAAATGTAAGGTTATGCACATAGGAAGATGTATTTATTTATTATATGCACTTATATAGCGCTACTATATTCCGCAGCACTTTACAGACATTAGCATCCAACTGTCCCCAATGGGGCTCACAATCTAAGTTCCCTATCAGTATGTCTTTGGAGTGTGGGAGGAAACCGGAGAAAACCCACTCAAACACGGGGAGAATATACAAACCCCATGCAGATGTTACCCTTGGTCAGATTCGACCCTAGTGCACCCCAGTACATACTACGTAAATGGTAAAACACTGGCTAACACTGACATGGGAGAGGACTTACCATTACCGTGTGTTCAAAAGACTGGAGCACATTTTGTATTGTGATCCCATTTTTATACTGCTGGTTCTATGGAACCATAATGCCAGTATAAATGTTATACAGAGCCAAAACATTAGAAAATCCTTGAAAGTGACTATTTTTTTATGTTGACCCCCACCCCCCCCCCACCCCACCCCCCAAAGTATTCAGGAAAATTTGGGCATTTTAATCTTTTGCCTTTTTTATTTTATTTTTAGAAATGAAAAAAATGTGTGCATTTGTATTTTACACCCCCCAAAAAACTAAACTAAAACGTAATATAGCTAAATGGAGTAAATATGTATTTTCATTTTTTTATGAAAGAAAAAATAAATGTGTGTATGTTTATATATTTTAAACACAAAAGTCTGCTCTACTATTACTAAAACTAATAAATACCATATATTTATTTTTTTATAAAACATAAAGGGAAAATGTGTGTACATATATGTGATCTGATATACTATTACTAGAACCAATAACTATGGTTATACTTTTTTTGTTACTTTTATCTTTTTTTTACTTTTCATCTATTTTCTACTTTTTTTTTTTTCATGAAAAAAAGTGAACTAACTCCTTCCTGTTTGGGAAGGAAGGGGTTAAATCATAGACAGCAGGATCACAGTTCACTTTACAGCCAGCAGGGGTCACTGTCATATAGCTGAACGTGCCCCTATATACTTTTAACTCACACAGGATTGTTGTGACACTTTTGCTAGTCTCCAAGATCTTTACTGTGACCACAGCTGTCTAATGACAGTGCAGTCAAAAAGATCTGCAGTGCTACGTGACATCGGCAGATTGTAATGTAACCCACCGTATATATATACGGTGCCTTGCGAAAGTATTCGGCCCCCTGGAACTTTTCAACCTTTTGCCACATTTCAGGCTTCAAACAAAAAGATATAACATTTTAAATTTTTGGTGAAGAATCAACAACAAGTGGGTCACAATTGTGAAGTGGAACAAAATTTATTGGATCATTTAAACTTTTTTTGTAATAATAAAACTGAAAAGTGGGGCGTGCAAAATTATTAGGCCCATTTACTTTCAGTTTAGAATACTCACTCCAGAAATTCATTGAGGATCTCTGAATGATCCAATGTTGTCCTAAATGACTGATGAAGATAAATAGAATCCACCTGTGTGTAATCAAATCTCCAATCTCCAATGCACCTGCTCTGTGATAGTCTCAGGGTTCTGTTTAAAGCACAGAGAGCATCATGAAGACCAAGGAACACACCAGGCAGGTCTGTGATACTGTTGTGGAGAAGTTTAAAGCCGGATTTGGATACCAAAAGATTTCCCAAGCTTTAAACATCCCAAGGAGCACTGTGCAAGCGATCATATTGAAATGGAAGGAGTATCAGACCACTGCAAATCTACCAAGACCCAGCCGTCCCTCTAAACATTCATCTCAAACAAGGAGAAGACTGATCAGAGATGCAGCCAAGAGGCCCATGATCACTCTGGATGAACTGGAGATCTACAGCTGAGGTGGGAGAGTCTGTCCATAGGACAACAATCAGTCGAACACTTTACAAATTTGGCCTTTATGGAAGAGTGGCAAGAAGAAGGCAATTTCTCAAAGATATCCATAAAAAGTCTTGTTTACAGTTTGCCACAAGCCACCTGGGAGACACACCAAACATGTGGAAGAAGGTGCTCTGGTCAGATGAAACCAAAATCCAACTTTTTGGAAACAATGCAAAACGATATGTTTGGCGTAAAAGCAACACAGCTCATCACCCTGAACACACCATCCCCACTGTCAAACATGGTGGTGGCAGCATCATGGTTTGGGCTTGCTTTTCATCAGCAGAGACAGGGAAGATGGTTAAAATTGATGGGAAGATGGATGGAGCCAAATACAGGACCATTCTGGATGAAAACCTGTTGGAGTCTGCAAAAGACCTGAGACTAGGATAGAGATTTATCTTCCAACAAGACAATGATCCCAAACATAAAGCAAAATCGACAATGGAATGGTTCAAAAATAAACGTATCCAGGTCTTAGAATGGCCAAGTCAAAGTCCAGACCTGAATCCAATTGTGAATATGTGGAAAGAGCTGAAAACTGCTGTTCACAAACACTCTCCATCCAACCTCAAAGAGCTCGAGCTGTTTTGCAAGCAAGAATGGGCAAGAATTTCAGTCTCTAGATGTGCAAAACTAATAGAGACATATCCCAAGCGACTTGCAGCTGTAATCGCAGCAAAAGGTGGCGAAACAAAGTATTAATGCAAGGGGGCTGAATAATTTTGCACGCCCCACTTTTCAGTTTTGTTATTACAAAAAAAGTTTAAATGACCCAATAAAATTTGTTCCACTTTACAGTTGTGACCCACTTGTTGTTGATTCTTCACCAAAAATTTAAAATGTTATATCTTTTTGTTTGAAGCCTGAAATGTGGCAAAAGGTTGAAAAGTTCCAGGGGGCCGAATACTTTCACAAGGCACTGTATATACATATCTTGATAATTGCAACTCATTGCTAATCGGTCTTCCCCTCACTAAATTCTCAACTTCTTCTGTTCTTCTGAAAGTAGCCAAGCCATGTAACTCAACCTTCAGTCCCTGTGCAAAAGAGAAACCAATGAAAATTGCATTTTGTGCAAATGTCTGAGACACTTCTGAAGTCTGGTTGCATAGCCAACAGTTTATGGCACCCGAATATTACCTTTATCTATTTGATCATGGAGAAGGAGGCCAAGTCCAGAGAGAATGTAAGAAATTTTGTGAGCAGGAGCACTGTTGTTCTAATATTGAGAGCAAAGCTGGTGTTTGTGAACAGTTAAAGAATCCTGTTCCTCTGTCCTATGAGAGCCCCTGCATGTAAATGAAACACATTACATACAAATTTGGATATTACATACATTTAAACATTGCATAAAAGCATATATAAATTATACAAATACACATTACACATGCATATATACATTAACCATACATATACATATTACACATACATATACACATTACACAAACATAGGCCCCTTTCAGATGAGCGAGTTCCAGGTATCGGAGTCGCAACCTAAGTATGCTGCAGCTCCCATCCTGACCTCCCAGCACTGACGGGGTTGCATAGCATTATATTGATTTATGTTCCTATGTAACCCTTACAGTTTTGGAATGTATTGGATATAGACCTCTAAGAGTTACATAGCATCATAAATCAATATAATGTTATGCGACCCTGTCAGCGCTGGGAGGTCAGGACAGGAGCTGCTGCATACTTATGCTGTGAGTCCGATGTCTGGAACTCGCTCGTCTGAAAGGGGCTATATACCCATTAAACATATATACACATCCATATACAGATTATGCATGCATATACCCATTACATGCATATGTAGAAGGCACATATACAGACACATATAGAAGCAGGTTAAATACTCTTTGATGTCATTGATGCATGCGCAGTGCAGATATTATCATGAAGAGCCCACTGAGATCAACTGTGCATGCGCTGATTAAGCCTCAACAGCACAAACACAAGATTTTAGGGTCAGGCATCTCGGCAGTGAGGATTCCAGGCCCTGTCAATCAGGCCATGAGGGAATGTTGCTCAGTCCCTCAGTGCTCTGAACACCTAGTTTGCATAAGGATAAGAATATATATTTTGCTGTAACCATAAATAAGATTGCAGCAAAAGAGGACTCATTTATTTCACCATGATCGACTGTCACGCTCTGCAGGGTTGCCAACCGTCCAGAAATTTCTGGACAGTCCGTAAAAATAGGCAACTTTTTTCCTCTGTCCGTGAAAAAAAATAGAGGTGTCCGTGATTTTTTTGAGGCTGGAGGTACCCGACTAGATTATTTTGGTGGTAACTATCATCATTTTATAGCTCACAGTAAATGGTGGTAATATGTTCTGATCAGTATATTGAGCTATAGAGCTGTATTACTTATAATATTTATCCTTTTATTATGTTTTTCCAATTTGTCCGTAAAAAATGTTGGCCGTCCGTGATTTTGGGTTAAGTTGTCCAGAAAAAAGAAAAATACGGGTTGGCAACCCTGACGCTCTGGTGTGGGGGGGGGATGTCCCACACCAAAAGCAGGAGGAAGTGGGGGGGGGGGAGATTAGGCCTGGAAGAATAAAGGCAGATGGTCACCTCCTATACAAACCCTGACTCCAGTCCTGCCCTTCTAACAGTATGAACAGGCCTAGAATGTAGGCGAGTTCATACGCTGGAAACCTGGGACCCTAACTGTCCCTGAAGGACCCTGAAGCCAGTGACAGTAATGAGACAAACCGTTCCTCCACCAACCTGGACGAACAGTAGTCTCCCCTCAGGCCCAAACACCAAAACACTGGGGGCGTGGCCAAGCCCAAACCCCGGGAAAACATGGCACCGATAAAGCGGCAGAGGTGGCTTCCAAGTTGATGCGCTTTGCCAGGACTGCTGGCCAGAGCCCCGATGGGGAGACATCTGCTGAGGAATGGGGAGCGGTGAGCGACTCCAATGAGGAGCGACAGCCACAGCAAAAAGGCCCTAAACATAATATGGCCGCTGGCGCGGTGCAACCACGCGGCCCGAGAGATCCGACACCGGAGCAAGCAGCATCAGAGGTCAGTGTGAATGCCTATAGCTCTGAGGATCCCACATTGAAAGATGTGTTTGCAGCCGTTACCCAGTGCAATTCTGCTATATCATCCTTGAGTGATCTAATGGGAGGCCTAAGGCAAGATGTCAATATTATCAGACATGACCTCCAAAAAGTATCAGAACGTATGTCTGAGGTGGAGGGCAGAGTGAGTTCGATGGAGGACAGTCTTCCGCCTCTTAAAAGAGATATGAAGAGTATTATCAATAATGTGGCTATAGTTGCTGCGAAATCAGACGACATTGAAAATAGGATGCGACGCAACAACGTCAGGTTGTTAGGGGTGCCGGAGAAAGTGGAAGGCAGAGACCCCAGTATGTTTTTTGAGAAATGGATACTAGACACCTTTGGAAAGGACACTCTGACCTCACTATTTGCGGTGGAACGGGCTCACAGGGTGCCCACTAGACAGCTACCGCCTGGCAGCCCGCCAAGACCAGTTCTGATCCGGATCCTGCACTACCGGGACAGAGACATAATCTTGCACAAAGCACGCGAAAAAGGCCAGATCACCATTGATGGCAATAACATCTCATTTTCCTGGACTTTTCGGCCGAAGTCCAACGGAAAAGAGCCTGTTACATGGATGTTAAACGGCGCCTACGGATTCTACAGATTCCATATGCTATGTTTTATCCAGCACGGTTGAGAGTAGCGGCAAAGGGATCCACGCATTTCTTTGACTCACCGCAGGAGGCGGCATCATGGCTGGACACTAATCAATCTGAACTGCGACAGGGAGCACCGTGACTAAGGACTCTAGTGGAATAAGCCTCACATTGGACCTAGTCGGGGTCTTTCAGATAAGGAGCTACTGATCTTTATGTTTTTCTGCTGTTACTTTTTTTTTAGCTCCGTTTCAAGCGTGGTCACTAATGTTTCTCTTTCTGTTATATAGGCAGGATGTCTACTATATTATATATAGGGAGTGGGACTAACGCTCAGATAAGCAGTCACATATTGCCTTGAAGTAGTATATCAGTGTTTTCACTCTATTTTGTTGTGAAGTAAGCTCACATCGCCAACGGCTGTTGGGTATATTGCTATCTGATAGCCTCCATCCCTGTCGTGTAACAGGGAATGTGTTTCTACTGTTTTTGTTTTTTTGTTTGTTTTTGGGAACCGCACCGCAATCGCACCATCCTCTTTCTTTCTAAGAGAAAGGAGGAAAGTATTATATCACCCGACTGCTTATGGGGATCAATGTTATAGCATGGAATGTGAGGGGCCTGGGGGATGCGGCAAAACGGTATGCTATATTTAACTCGCTGAGAGGCTATCAGCCGGCTATTGTGTGCCTATCTGAAACTCATTTGATTAAAGACACCATTGGGGTCTTGAATAGAGCGTGGATAGGGCATATGTATCACTCTACTTATTCCACACATGCGAGAGGGGTCAGTGTACTTATTCATAAACAGATTCCGTTTCAGTGTATTACGGTGACGATCGATCCTTTTGGAAGGTATGTGTGTTTGCCCTGTATTCTGTTTCAGATGCAGATACTGCTCATTGCACTATATATTCCCCCCCCCCCTTATACAGGGGAAGTGGTGAAACAGGTATTATCGTTTGTGGCCGCATCCCCAGAGGTTCCTGCACTGATAATAGGAGATTTTAATATGGTATTTGACTATAACTTGGATAGACATAGGGTTTCCGGCACATCGGATGTGGTGCAATTATCCACTATGGCTAAATTATTTACAGAAGCCGCGTTTGTGGATCTCTGGAGAACCAGGAACCCGGGTAATAGACAGTTTTCGTGCTATTCTAGCTCCCATAATACTCTGTCCCGCATAGACCTTGCTCTGGGAAGTCAGCAATTGTTACCGCTGGTACAGGAAGTAGAGTATGCTCCTAGAAGCATCTCTGACCATTCCCCACTTAGGGTACAACTGAGTGTTGATCCTCGTCATGTACGAGGAGACAGCCTATGGAAACTTTGGCTACAATTACTTTCAGACTCAGTTGGGGTATTGTCGGAGATGCAAGAGTTTATGACTTTTAATCTGGGATCAGCGCCCCCACTGATAGTATGGGATTCTTTCAAAGCGTATGTAAGAGGGCTTTTCATAAAGCGTATTCACCGTCATAAAGTTAAAAGTAGGGAGTTGACATCGTCTCTACAGGTGAGGGTTACAGATACTGAGACTATCTATGTAGATGACCCCACTGAGGTCCATAAGTCTCATTGGATTGAGGCACAGACACTGTATAAAGAACACTTGCTGGATATGGCTGACTGCAAAAAGCTATTTTGGAAGCAAAAACATTTTGAGGAAGGGGAAAGCGTGGGCCATTTGCTCGCTAGTGTTATCAGATCTCAACAGGGTCTCTCGCGTATTGGCTGTATACGAAATGATATAGGAGAGGTTGCGAAAGATAGCCCTGATATTCTGGCAGTGTTTCATGATTATTATAAAGGTATATAATAAAGGTATATAATGATGGGCTTCCAGGGGAATTCTTTAAGCAGTACAAAGATTTTCTGATACCACATATGTTGCGTGTGTTTGAGGAAGCTGCAATTGAGGGTAAACTGCCGGACTCTATTCTAGAGGCTATTGTTGTCGTATTACCCAAACCAGGGAAAGATCCCTTATACCCAGACTCCTATCGTCCAATTTCGTTGTTATGTACTGATGTCAAACTTCTGGCCAAAGTGCTAGCCAATAGGCTAATAAAGGTGATCCTCCATCTGGTGCATGGCGATCAAACCGGATTTATGCCTGGAAAGTCTACTGCGATTAATATAAGGCGGTTGTACCTTAACCTGCAAATGACCAGAACTGTCGGGAAGGGGGGGGGGGGAGGCAGTTCTTTCACTCGACGCTGCTAAGGCTTTGGACAGCGTCGAGTGGAAGTTCCTGTGGGGAGTGTTGCATGCCATGGGCTTTGGGCCCAACTTCATAGCATGGGTGAGACTACTATATAATAGCCCGAAAGCTCGAGTAAGGACTAATGGGCTGGTGTCTGCTGCATTTGATTTGGAACGGGGCACACAGCAGGGGTGTCCTTTGTCACCCCTGCTGTTTGCACTGGCAATAGAACCCCTGGCCCAGCTGGTCCGACAGGATCAGGGGGTGACAGGCTTCAAATATGGGACTATTTCCGAAAAAATTGCCCTCTATGCAGACGACATGTTGCTATTTTTGAGTAAGACAGAACACTCACTACCATATGTTATGCAGCTGATCGGTAACTATGGCTCCTATTCGGGCTTGTCCATTAATTGGGACAAATCGGTTCTGCTCCCCTTGGGCCCGATAGAAAATTCTCTGGTAGATAAAATAGCTCCGCTGCAAATAGCCAACTCCTTTAAATATCTGGGAGTTCAAGTTACTTCCCATCCGCAGGATTATATCTCTATGAATGTGCTTCCACTCCTGGACAGAAGTGCAGTGAAAGTGGCCAGCTGGTGTAAACTCCCATTGTCCATCATAGGTAGGGCCAACTTAGTCAAGATGGTGTTGATGCCGCAATTCTTATACATATTGCATAACAGCCCTGTATGGATACCTATGCGGTATTTTTATAAAATCCAGGGACTGTTCAGGTCCCTCATATGGAATAATAAGCTCCCAAGGATACGTCTAGAAACATTACAAAGAGACAAGGATAATGGAGGGTTAGCAATCCCCAAACCATGGTTGTATTTCCTGGCGGCACAGGCACAACAGTGTAAGGCGTGGGGTCCACAAGGTGGTCTAAGCCCCATAGGAACCTTAATATCATACCTTTCAGGAGGTAAACCGCCAGGATATATTATGGAACTTGGCTCCGTGGTCCGGCCACCAGAGGTTATTCCTAGTGTAACACTTTTCTCTAAGTTATGGCAAAAACTAAAAGACATAACTAGAGTCCAGGGATGTAGTGCCTTGACTCCATTGTGGTCTAATCCGAAACTCCCAGAGCTTAAATGCTTGACAGATTTTGGGACATGGGAAACAAAAGGAGTGAACTGGCTATCGCAATTATATTGTGATGGGGTCTTTAAAACCTTTGACCAGTTAAGAGAGGAGTTTCAGTTACCAAACTCACTCTTTTATCAATATCTCCAACTTAGACATGCCTTAGCAACACAAGGCAAGACATGTGATCTGACCATCCATGCCTCATTGTTTGCGGAGCAAATTAGAAAGGGAGAAGGAACTAGGGGAGCAATATCAGTATTCTATAAGGTATTATTATCATTTTATCAAGATAGGTTCCCATTGACTGTACAGGATAAATGGTCACGAGATGTTGGTCCGTTAACAAAGGAACAATGGACAGAGGTCTTGTCACTGGGGCCGTCACTTTCACTCTGTGAGACATATAGACTGTCACAGTTGTATCTCATTCATAGAGTGTATAGAACACCTCTGCTCCTTCATAAGCTGGGGATGCGTGACACCTCTACATGTCCTAAATGTGCTCACCATGAAGCGCACTTGTTACATATGTTCTGGGAGTGTACGGCCATAGGACCCTTTTGCAGTGATGTATTAAGCATTATATTTACTGTATATAAAATAAGACTACCAGCAGAACCGAAAATATGTTTATTGGGTTTGCTCCAAGATGACGCCAATGAAGGGTTTAGTCTAGGAATACAGAGGTTACTATATCAAGCTAGGAAACTTATAGCGAAATACTGGATATCCACCAGTGTACCATCTAAAGAGGAATTTATAGCCCGCATAAATGTCATAATAAACATGGAGAGGAGAGTATATCAGAAAAGGGGAACATTGAAAAAATTCAATTCCATTTGGGGTCCTTGGATGGAGGTCCCAGGTCTGCCCTCAGGACGGCTTTTGCTTTCCCATGTGAGGGGGCATATTGTATAGCTCATGCGTATGGGTCATTGAGTAAGTTGCAATAGCGTACAAACGCAATTATACTGCTATGAATGGACCAAAGACAAGGGAGGGGGGGGATTGGGGTGTATCGCGGTGCGGTTCCGGGGGGGTGGGAGGGAGGTTATGTTGGGCGGTTTGGTTGGCATAAAGCTCATATGTACTGGGCCCTTGCAGGGCAAATACTGTCTTTTTTTTCTATGCCTTTACATTGTATACGGCCCTTATACAAATGTGTTGTTCTTTTGCCATTTTTTTTGTGTTGTCTTCAAAATGCAAAACAAAAAGTCAATAAAAAACGATTTGATTTAAAAAAAAAACACCAAAACACTGGGACGATATACACAAATAAATGAAAGGGAAGGAAGACACTTAGCTTTCCTGAAGATTGTGGCAGAAATGGGATCTCCACAGAGAAACACACACCAAACGACCACAGACACCACAGAAAATATAAACTGCACAGCATGGTGATGGAACCAACACTAAATAGACAAAGATAATTACAAAGACACCAACACCTGAAAAATGTCAGCAACAACAAAACAATCAAAGGAGAAACTGTCAGCTTAACCCATGGGTTGCCAATCTGAAAGACCTCCTGATACCTGTCACAGGAATGTCCATGAAAGTACCCCCCTTCCCCCTTCTACGGGTGGCCTCCGGACACCCAGGACCAACTTTATCCGGATGAGACCGGTGAAAAGCTTTCACCAAACGACTGGCAATCACGTCAGATGTCAGTACCCACGTCCTCTCCTCTGGTCCATAACCCTTCCAGTGAACAAGATACTGAAGAGATCTACGGAGAACTCGAGAGTCAATAATCTTGGCAATTTGGAATTCCAAACTGCCGTCCACCATGACAGGCGTGGGTGGTAAGGGAGATGGCTCCAATGGTTCAACATATCTCTTCAACAAAGATCTATGAAACGCATTATGAATTTTCAGGGCCTGAGGAAGTTAAAGACGAAATGCTACAGGATTAATGACAGCAGTAATCTTATATGGACCAATAAATCTTGGACCCAACTTCCAAGATTGAACTTTCAACTCAATGTTTCTTGTGGACAGCCACACAGAATCACTCACTCTTAGGTCCGGCCCACTCATACGTTTCCTGTCAGCCACACGTTTGTACTTGTTGCCCATATTTATCAAGTTATTTTGAATTTTCCGACATATAGATGACAATGATGACGAAAAACGTTCTTCCTCAGGGATACCAGAAGTATCTGAACCAGAAAATGTGCCAAACTGTGGGTTTAATCCATATGCCCCAAAAAACAGCGACTTGCCAGTGGACTCCTGTCTACGATTGTTTATGGCAAACTCCACCAGAGACAAAAACGAGGACCACTCCTCCTGATTCTCAGAGACAAAGCATCTGAAGTAAGTCTCCAGGCTCTGATTAGTATGCTCCGTCTGTCCGTCAGGACAGTTGTACCCCCAGACGAGTACAGAACGCCCTCCAGAATTTAGATACGAACTGAGCCCCATGATCCGAGACCACATCAGTGGGAATGCCATAGAGTCTCACAATATTGTCAACAAACACTTGTGCAAGTGTTTTAGCATTAGGTAGGCCAGGTAAAGCAATAAAGTGCGCCATCTTACTAAAGCGATCAACTACCAGCAGAATAACAATCTTTCCAGACAAATTAGGCAGGTCAGTGATAAAGTCTATACACAAGTGAGTCCATGGTCTGGACGAGATGGGCAACGGAAGTAGGGGTCCAGAAGGTCAAGTATGTGTCACCTTAGCGCGTGCACAGACACTACAGGCCGACACATAGTCCTCAATACACTTACACAGGCCTGGCCACCAAAATCTATGAGAGATGAGTTTGACAGTGGATTTACTCCCAGGGTGTCCCACAAGCACCATACAGTGATGTTCCTCAAACACCTTATGACGCAATTCAGATGGAACAAACAATTTCCCAGGGGGGCAAGACTCCGGTGCGTCTCCCTGGGCCTCTAATACCCTAGCCTCAAGATATATGATATCTCGGATATCACCACCCCGTCAGACAAAATAGGACTCGGATCTTCAAAATCACCACCTCCGGGAAAACTACGTGACAAGGCATCCGCCTTGACATTCTTAATCCCAGGACGATACGTGACAATGAAATTGAATCTGGTGAAGAACAAAGACCATCTGGCCTGCCTCGGGTTAAGTAGTTTAGCCGACTCCAGGTAAGCCAGATTTTTGTGATTAGTGAATACCATGATAGGGTGAATCGCCCCTTCCAACCAATGACTCCATTCCTCAAAAGCCAACTTAATGGCCAGTAACTCTCTGTTACCCACATCGTAATTTCTCTCTGCAGCAGAGAGTTTTTTCTAGAAAAAGGCACATGGGCGCCATTTACCTGGTGACGGACCCTGTGACAAAACTGCTCCTACCCCTACCTCGGATGGGTCAACCTCCACAATGAAAGGTTGAGACACATCTGGCTGCACCAATATAGGGGCAGAAGAAAAGCACTCCTTTACAGCGGAAAAGGCTTGCAATGCTGCATCAGACCCGTCCCTTTGTTAGTCATGTCAGTTAAGGGTTTAACTATTGTCGAATAGTTCTTAATAAATTTTTGGTAATAGTGAACCCCAAAAAACGCATAAGAGCCTTCAAATTTTCAGGTCTATCCCAGTCCAAAACAGCACGGACTTTTTCTGGATCCATATGAAAACCTGAAGATGACAGCAGGTATCCTAAGAATTGCACCTCTTGTACAGCAAAAACACATTTCTCTAATTTTGCTTAAATTTGTTATCTCTTAAGATCTGCAACACCTGTCTAACGTGATCCTGATGTGTCACCATATCTGGAGAATAGATTAATATGTCATCCAAATACACGACTACAAACCTCCCCACAAGATGATGAAAGATGTCATTGACCAGGTTCTCAAAGTGGCCCTCAGGAGTGTTAAAAGCCATCTTCCATTCATCCCCTTCCTTGATCCTGACCAGATTATATGCCCCCCTTAAAGAAGAACTCCCGCAAAAAATTTTATTCTCTGACCTGTTAGAAAGGTGCATGATGTAATCTGTAGTGAATGTTTTTTTATTATCAGAGTCTGAAATTGAGAGTTTCCACTCTTTTCTTATTGTAGCTGGGTCATGTGACCAACTCCCTGACCTCCAACTGACCCAGGACAGCAAGCCAGTCACTTCTATATTCATTCTTATGAGACTGAAAGTGAGGCTCC
Organism: Rhinella marina; assembly: GCA_900303285.1. Lineage (NCBI taxonomy): Eukaryota > Metazoa > Chordata > Amphibia > Anura > Bufonidae > Rhinella > Rhinella marina. The sequence continues at coordinate 16,560 of ONZH01004337.1, forward strand.
TATAGGAATGCATAGAAAATTAGACTTCCTGTCCACACATAAGGTGCTATGTGAGTTGGTGGGTCTAATTCCTAGTCACATGATACAGATAAGAAACTTCAGGATCATATAACTCAAAAATTCAGCTACTGGTAAGAAAATGACATTCACTACAGATTACATCATGTACATTTCTAGCAGGACATGGAATAAAAACTTTTGTGGGAGTTTAGCTTCTTTAAGTCCAACATGGAGAACACCTTGACATCAACAATCTAGTTAAACATAGAAACATAGAAACATAGAACATTGATGGCAGAAAAAGACCACCTGGTCCATCTAGTCTGCCCTTTTATTATTCCTTTTTTGTTATCTTAAGATAGATACATGTTTATCCCAGGCATATTTAAATTCAGTTACTGTGGATTTATCAACCACCTCTGCTGCAAGTTTGTTCCAAGCTTCTACTACTCTTTCAGTGAAATAATATTTTCTAATGGTGTTCTTGATTTTTCCCCCAACTAACCTCAGATTGTGCCCCCTTGTTCTTGTGTTCAGTTTCTTATTAATAACCCTTCCCTCCTGAACTTTATTCAGTCCTTTAACATAATTAAAGGTTTCAATCATGTCCCCCTTTCTCTTCTTTCCTCCAGACTATACATATTAAGAACTCTGAGTCTTTCTTGATAAGTTCTATGCTTTAGACCTTCCACCATTTTTGTAGCTCTTCTTTGGACCCGTTCTATTTTAGCAATATCCTTTTGTAGGTGAGGTCTCCAGAATTGAACACAGTATTCCAGATGTGGTCTCACTAGAGCTCTATACAGAGGGATCACAATCTCCCTCTTTCTGCTTGTTATACCTCTAGCTATGCAGCCAAGCATACGATTTGCTTTACCTACCGCCTGGTTGCATTGGTTACTCATTTTGAGGCTGTCAGAGATTACTACCCCCAAATCCTTCTCTTCTGAAGTCTTTGTTATATGCAAAATAACATAGAACTGCCAATACGATACTCAGATAGAGTATTTCTTCCCCCAAGTGCATTATTTTACATTTGGAAACATTGAACTACAGTTTCCATTGTTTTGACCACTTATCTAATAAAGATAAATCATTTTCCATATTACAGACACCTCCTGGAACATCAACCCTATTACACACTTTTGTGTCATCAGCAAACAAGCAAACCTTCCCTACCAAGCCGTCTCTTATATGACTTACAAACATGTTAAACAGAACAGGACCCAGAACAGATCCTTGTGGCACCCCACTTGTAACCAGCCTCTGCTCAGAATACACTCCATTAACAACAACCCTCTGTTATCTGTCCTTCAGCCAACTGCAGATCCACTGAACTATCCATGGGTTAAGTCCAATTCTTGATAACTTATCTATCAGCTCTTTATGGGGGTTAAGTCCAATTCTTGATAACTTATCTATCAGCTCTTTATGGGGAACCGTATCGAAAGCTTTACTGAACTCCAGGTAGGTGATATCCACAGCACCACCTTCATCCAGCACTTTAGTTACATAGTCAAAGAAATCATTGAGATTAGTCTGACATAATCGGCCCTCAGTAAAGCCATGCTGGTTTGGGTCCATCAAGTTGTTTGTTGTTAGGTGGTCAATTATCTTCTTTTTTAGAAGAGTCTCCATCATTTTTCCCACTATAGATGTCAAGCTGACCGGCCTATAGTTACTAGCTTCTTCTCCACTACCCTTCTTGTGAATGGGTACAACATTGGCCATTCTCCAATCATCAGGAACATCTCCTGTAAGAAGGGACTGATTATAAAGATCAGTCAGGGGGCCAACAATTACAGATCGGAGTTCTTTAAGAACTCTGGGGTGGATGCCATCCGGACCCATTGCCTTATTTAACTTTAGCCAGACAAGTTCCTCTAGAACATTAGCCTCTGAAAACACTGGGGCTGAAACCATACAACTAGAGGCAATGCTATGTCCAGCCATGTTCTGATTATGAAAGTCGCCATCTAAAAAAACTGAGCAGAAGTAGTTATTCAGATGGTCAGCGACCGCCTTATCCACATCCATATACAGATTTTTTCCATTGCTAAGTTTTGTAATGCCACAGTTTTTCTTCTTCCTGTCACTAATATATCTGAAGAAGGTTTTATTACCCTCCTTAACAGATTTGGTCATTTCTTCCTCCTTTGAAGCTTTAGCAGCATTAATAATCTGTTTTGTCTTCTTCTGTATAATTGTATACACTTCTCTGTCCACTACACTTCCAGACTCTTTATACCTCTTATAGGCAGGCTTTTTATCATTCACTATAGCTCTTACCTCTCTATTAAACCATAGTGGATTTCTCTTTCTTTTCCTTTTGCTAATTTGTCTAACATACAGTATAGTCTAGTTGCCTTTAAGAGGACTTCTTTAAATGCCTTCCACTGAGCACTCACTCTTGCTGTTGTATCCCACCCTTTTAATTATTTCTTTACATATTCCCCCATAACCTCAAACTTGGTCTTCCTAAAATCCAATACTTTGGTTGCAGAATGGGATTTCTCACAGTCAATTAGGATTTCGAACCACAAACATTGGTGGCCACGGGAACCTAAATTTTCTTCCACCTTCACTTCAGATACCAGATCCCTGTTTGTAAATACTAGATCTAGGATATGTTCACCTCTAGTTGGCTCTTTCACCAACTGTTTTAGGGACATCCCCGTCAGGGCCTCTACTGTGTTCCTACTTTTGCATGTGGACGCACAAGGGATATTCCAATCAACATCAGGCATGTTGAAGTCTCCCATAACTACAATATCTTCCTTTGCTGCCATTTGGGTAATCTCGTCCACCAGCATAATGTCATGCTCTTCAGATTGCCCTGGAGGCTTATATATAGCACCTACTCTGGTAACAGATCCCTTTTTATTTTGCAAGCAGACCCAGAGAGGCTCCAACTCCTTACATGAATTTTGGATCACTGTTGATTGTATGCTGTCTTTAACATAAATGGCTACCCCAACCCCCCTTCTCTCTGCCCTATCTTTCCTATACAAAGTGTATCCCGGAATGGCTGTTTCCCAGTCATTGCAATCTCTGAACCATGTCTCTGTTATTACAACCAAGTCCAAATTATCTCTACAAACTATTGATATTAGCTCACAGAGCTTATTGCCTAAGCTGCGAGCATTTGTACACATTACATGAAGAACATTACATTTTTCACCAACAACTCCATCTACCTCCCTGACAACATCACCAACATCATCCACCGCACTAACATCAGTATCTAAAGCACCAGCGACCACTTCATCTGCACCAACAACTCGATCTACCTCCCTGACAACATCACCAACATCATCCACCGCACTAACATCAGTATCTAAAGCACCAGCGACCACTTCATCTGCACCAACAACTGTATCTACCACACTAACAGATTGCTGATCAAGAAGCTCAATACCCTGGTTCACCAAAACTGTTCGGGGACAGAAATCATTTGAATCAGCTACATACTTCTTGATTGTGCGATGATCATGATGAAGTGTCTTGGCAATGTTGATTGTAGTCATGCCTTGACCTAAACACTCCACAATTTGTTGCTTCTCAGCAGCCAACACATCCTTTTTCTTTCCCATTTTGGCTGAAAATGTAGGCTGCTTAATAATGTGGGACAGCCTTCTTAAGTAGTCTTGCCTTTAACCCTTTCACTCCCGGAGGTTTTTTCGGTTCTGCATTTTCGTTTTGCGCTCCCTGACTTCAAACAGCCATAACTGTTTTATTTTTCTGTTCACATAGCTGTATGAGGGCTTGTTTTTTGCGGGACAAGTTGTACTTTCCAACGCCACCATTTAATATTGCATATGGTGTAGTGGGAAGCGGGAAAAAAATTCCAAATGGGGTGAAATTGCAAGAAAACCGCTATTCCGCTACAGTTCTACGGGTTTCTTATTTACAGCGTTCGATGTGCATTAAAACTGACTGGTTACTTTCATTCTACTGGTCAGTACGAATCCGGCAATACCTAATATGTATAGTTTTTCCTGCGTTTAGATGGTGATAAAATAATTAGAAAGTTGCCTTTTTTTTTTTCCTTGTCATATCTTGACCCCTATAACTTTTTGGTATTTATGTGTACAGAGCTGTATGGGGGCTCATTTTTTGCGGGGCGGTCTGAAGTTTTTATTGATACCATTCTGGGGTGTGTATGACTTTTTGATCACTTTTTATTTAATTTTTTTAGAAAAAAAAAGCAACAAAAAACGGCAAATCGCCATTTGGACGCTTTTTTCTGCCACACAATTCGCCGTATTGGAATTTTTTTATATATATTTTAAAAGTACGGGCGTTTTCGGTCACGGTGATACCCATGATGTCTATATTTATTGTTATTTAGGTATTTATTTTTTACTTATACGGAAAGGGGGGTGATTTGAACTTTTATATCTTTTTTATTTTTTATATATTTTTTAACTTTTTTTTTAATTTTTTGTGATTATTTTAAAGCTCAAATATGAGCTGATATATTGTGTTTTGTTTTTTTTCTTTATGAGCAATCATGGATTTACTAGATGCAGTTAAATCCATGAATTGCTCATTTCTTATCCTGGCCTGCCATCTAGTGGCCAGAATAAGAATTGCAGTTTGAAAACTGTAATCCTCACCAGCGAGGATTACAGTTTTCATATGGTGTACAGACACCCCGATTGGCCAGACGCATCCTGATGCCTTGATCACGTGTGATCATGGCATCAGAAGGCCCAGGAAGTCGCCACCGACGGAGGTAAGAAGCGGCAAGTCTCTGCTGTTAGAAACAGCAGAAACTTGCCGGCCATGACGCCCGCTGTACCCGCGAGCGGGCGTCATGTCCCCGCACCGCCCGAGCGCCGTACATGTACGGCGCCGGTCGGGAAGGGGTTAATTGGACACACCTGCCAAACTAATTAGCATAGGTGTCTGCAATTGCTTTCAGTGATATAAAGAGCCCTGACACATATCACCATCAATGAGTTTAACTGACAAACAAAAAAATTCTTACCTTATCACTCCTAAACACTTTTTGCATAATAATTTGGAACACAGTGTACTTGTCGTTCCCCACCGTCATCTTCTTCAGACTGTGTTTGCTCAATAGGTTGGGAATCAGGGCACAATATCTCCTCATGTCCCACCATCAAGCAGCCTTGGCGAGAGGCCCAAGCCAAGGGACGGTGATGAATAAAGCTCCTCGGAATATCCCAATGTGGGATCTCTTCTTTGCCCAGACTCTGCATGGTGGGAGGAAGGAGGATCAGGGTGAGGATGCGGTTGCCCTGACTCTTGGCTACTGAGACTGGACTTTGTGGAAGAGGGGGTGGTGCTGAACCGACTGGAAGCATTATAAGCTGAAATCCAACCGACTACCTGCTCGCACTGGTGTGGCGACAAGAGTTGTGTCTTGCACCGCCCTGCAAACTATGACATGAAGCTAGGAGTTTTGGATGACTTTGTTTCTTGGGCTCTGCCAGCAGTCACAGTTTCACCGCGCCCAGAGCCATGGCCTCTGCGTTCACCATCAGCAGCACGCCCACTTCCCCGTCCCTTAGTGCTCGCCTCGCATATACTGCATAGTATATATGCAACTTGTTCACAACTACAGTACTGCAGATTTTTATTAACTGTATGATCAGAAAAATTTAAACGAATTTCCAATATAGAGCAGCTGCAAATGAGGAACTGTGGCCTAAATTATCGGTATTAAATGTAACAACGGATGTCAGCTACATACACTTTTGAACGGTTGTAATACGCTGTGCACCTAGCTTTACTGACAGGGCACACTTGGGGGTTTTTTTTGCCACCCAAAGAAAAAAAAGCAGACGTATTTCACAATGGACTTTGGTCTTTTTGGAACAGAAACAATCTTTTTACCTACCCAAACCCTATCCCTATAGTTTAATTCCCTCCTTGGACAAATTAAACTGCAGCATCAAATGAGGAACTGCGGCCTAAATTAACGGTATTAAAAATGGATGTCAGCTACAAAGACTTTTGAACGGTTGTAATACGCTGTGCACCTAGCGTTAATGACCGGGCACACTTGGGGTTTTTTTTTGCCACCCAAAGAAAAAAAAGCAGACGTATTTCACAATGGACTTTGGTCTTTTTGGAACAGAAACAATCTTTTTACCTACCCAAATCCTATCCCTATACAGTAGTTTAATTCCCTCCTTGGACAAATTAAACTGCAGCAGCAAATGAGGAACTGCAGCCTAAATTAACGATATTAAATGTAACAATGGATGTCAGCTACATAGACTTTTGAACGGTTGTAATACGCTGTGCACCTAGCATTACTGACAGGGCACACTTGGATGGTTTTTTTGCCACCCAAAAAAAAAAAGCAGACATATTTCACAATGGACTTTGGTCTTTTTGGAACAGAAACAATCTTTCTACCTACCCAAATCCTATCCCTATAGTTTAATTCCCTCCTTGGGCAAATTAAACTGCAGCAGCAAATGAGGAACTGTGGCCTAAATTAACGGTATTAAATACGGATGTCAGCTACATAGACTTTTGAACGGTTGTAATACGCTGTGCACCTAGCGTTTCTGACAGGGCACACTTGGGGGTTCTTTTTGCCACCAAAAAAAAAAATCAAAAGGATTTAACAATGGACTTTTGTGTCTTTTGAACAATGATACTAACCCTGCCTATAGAAATTCTATCCCTACACAAGTCCCACCTTGCGCAAATGTTATACAGCAAGACGCAACAGAAGTACTGCGGGCTTAACAGCAGAAATTATAGCAAAGTATTTCAGGTATATAGTATACAGAGAGTATCCTACAGCATGCAGCAGCAGCAGCACATGTGGCATTAATGGCAGGCCACCTAGCGCTATTTTCACCACCTTTAAACACCACAAAAATTAAAAAAATATTGCTTTGTGCAAGATATAATAGCCCTTAAAAGGGCTTTTGGGTCTTTCTTGAGCGATTTATATCCCTGCCTAGTGTTCTTCTCTCCCTACACTAGCTGTCCCTCTTTGCAGCAGCTCTCCCTGACTCGGTCTGAGCCGGTCACATGACACCGGGTGCTGTATAGCACCCGATGACGCGTTCCCGGCCAGCCAATCAGTGGAATGCCAGAAGCTAACATGGCTACATGCATTACACTGAAGGTGAGGTGACTCGAGCATGGCGCCGCATACCGCGTGGTCCCGAGCACCGCCATGTTCGGCCGAATAGTGTATTTGGACGAACATGTTCGCTCAACACTAAAAGTAATATAAGAGGAAAAAATTGAAAACTATTACCAATTTGTTAAATATCTTAACCTATTACAGAAATCATGTCCTGTGAGCATATTTGATTTGACTAGTAAATTCTAAAAAAAATAAAATGGTGTTTGTGTGAAAATGTCGTTTTCTTCTGACAGTGTTTAATAATATCTGAAATATCCAAATAAACATAAAAAGTAACACAAAATATGCAGATACTAGCAGATGGAAATCTACTGAGAACTGACTTGATGACCAGATTAACACAAACCTAGGTGATAATATGTAGCAAGTAATGTATTTATAGTTTCCTTGGACTATGCTTGATTGTCAAATTGAGATGATTTTCAACCTTTCTTGACATTTTTAAGAGCTGTTGCAGATAACACTATTAGATTTACACAATTAATCTGAATATTATCACTGGTGATAAAAACTGAAAAGGAGACAAATTTAATTTACTGTAAGTGAACTTTGTTCTACCATCTGTCTTCTGAAAATCATCTACTGTATACTACATAACTGAGTAATCTTTTTTATTCTAGTATGCACTTTTTGTTGGTTAATGTTGATATAGATTTCTCATAGTATTACATTTTTTCCTGAGATCACAAAAGACACCAAAGAAACCAATTTGCAAAATAGCTGAAGCTCAGTCACTCTCAATGAGATTTAGGTCTGGACTTTGTCTGGGCCATTCTAACACATGAATATGCTTTGATCTAAACCATTCCATTGTAGTTCTGACTGTATGTTTAGGGTTGTTGTCCTGTTGTCTGCTCCGCCTCAAGTCTTTTGCAGCGTCTATAACAAGTTTCCACCAGTATTGCCCTATACCTAGCTCCATCCATCTTTCCATCAACTCTGAACAGCTTCCCTGTTCCTGCTGAAGAAAAGCATTCCCACAGCATGATGCTGCGACCAAGATGGCCGCGGCGGCCTTTGGCCTGAGCACTGCAACCCGGAGATCCAGCCAATTGGAAGTCCAAACTTCTTTGTGGGTGTCCTTGGTGAAGAATGGGAGGATCACTTAGACTTGTCAACACACTTCAGTCAAGACCAAAGGAATGACACTGCCAAGATTAACCCCGTCCATCTGTATGCATTTTGGGCTTTAATTACCAGACATTTTTTAATTTTTATATTGTTGCATTCCAAGACCTATAACTTTTTTATTTTTACGCTGATGTAGCCAATCAGCTATTTGAATACAGCTCTGTTCTCTTCTCAGCTTTCCTGCTTGTAGTTGACATTGTCTTGGAATTACACCTGCTTACCTGCTTGGTAAAAATGCTGGATAATTGACATAGAGTCTAGCTGAACAATACTGATTGTATTTGCTATTATAAAAACCTACTGAAATAAGCAAGGATGAAACAGTAAAATGAAAAAAGTCAATGTGAACACAGCCAATCCACACTAGTAACTGTTATGAACCAGCAGGTACAATGAATTCAGTTGTGGATAAGTAATACAATACATCAAAGACACTGGAAGGAACCCAATAAAATCCAGTTGTGGAATAAGGAATACTGTGGGCCTAATACATAGGGGGAGATTTATCAAACTGGTGTAAAGTAGAACTGGCTTAGTTGCCCATAGAAGCCAATCAGATTCCACCTTTTATTTTCCAAAGCAGCTGTCAAAAATGAAAGGTGGAATCTGATTTGTTGCTATGGGCAACTAAGCCAGTTCTACTTTACACCCGTTTGATAAATTACCCCCATAATGATAGAAAACACAAGGCCATGAATCCTACTGCCAACTACTTAATTTTATTTTCTACACTATTTTTAAATATTAGATGTGGTCTGGATTTGTATATGTGGGGACATATATTAAGACCAGCTTAATACATGCTGGTCTTAAGCTATCTCCCATTGGCATCAGATACATACCAATTATCAAGAGATGCATGCTACTTAATAATTGGGGCAAATCTATGCAGATCTGTGCCTCAAAAAGGAAATCTACACCAGCAAGGGAGCTGGTTTACATTTCCACTTTAATTCAACTCCAAGTTCCAAATTAAAGAGGAAATATGGTATACCAGAAAGAATCGACAGAGACCTATGTGGGTTCAAACGTCTCAGGGAAGTTCTCTGCCCTTGACTTGCATCTTTATTATAAAAAATGTATTAACCAATCAGTGGTACATACATTATTGTGGCTTCTTTTACTTAAGGAGCCAATTAGCCAATCATTATATAGCATGATTTAAACATACCTAAAATGTATCAGCGCTATAAAAAAAATGGGATAAACAGATACATTAAAAAAAAAAACAGAATAACTCGGCCCCAGCTACTGTGAGTAAGCATAGGTAATGGAACTCATCCTCTGTAAAAGCAATTGTGGTTTATCATTGTGGTTAGTGTCTGCACAGAACAGGTCTGAGCTGCTCCTAAAGCTACAAAAACAGGAAATGTGTCTAGGTGAGCTACAAGGTTGGCTCTTTGACATAAGAGGCATATTTTGATATTTTTATATTAACCCATTCATCACTTCAACAATCATCTACAACACTTTTCCGATGTAGATTATAGAAAATTTGCTGGTTCAGATATAGCTACCTCTGCACTGTCCCACTCCTCCCATTTTTGAAAAGAAATACAAAACAAGGCTCTAAACCAGGGATCTCAAACTCGTGGCCCTCCAGCTGTTGCAGAACTACAATTTCCATCATGCCTGGACATTCTTTGGCTACCAGGGCATGCTGGGAGTTGTAGTTTTGCAACATCTGGAGGGCCACGAGTTTGAGATCCCTGCTCTAAACCCTCAAAAAGTCACAAAATGTTGTGAAACTGTGATGTTTTACTACCAGTTTTCAGGTGTACAGGGTATGATAAATGTCCTCCATAATATTTTGTTAGTACCCAATTACAGATATGTTAGGTGATTGTTTTACTATCTCCTCAAGGTTCATTTCATTGAAACCAGAACATTAAAACTGATTCTATTAGAAAGAACTCTTTACTGGAGGAAAGCTATTCCTTGTCTATTACACTGATATCCATTTTTGAAAGAAGAAAAACAAACTGATAAACAATAAATGTCAAAAGAAAACCCAAACTCAGTCACAAAAGATAGATATCGGAAGTTTGTATTTCAACATGTCAGTGCAGAAGAATGTTACCTTAGAAACAGGCCATCCTGAATAGAAGATGTATTAATACAGCATTGGCGCCTTTGTCTGCAGTGTGTCGTGCTGTGTGTCAGAGGTTGGACAGTATTTGACAGTTGTTACTCTGTATTTCTTAATGTATTAAATGTACGTATGAAAATGCTTAGACTCATTTATGGGTTCTCATTTGTCATCTCATGTTTCTGTTTTCGTGAACATTAATCTCTGTGTCTGTTATCTGACTAGGCTTCAGCACGGTTAGCTGTTTCAGAGCTCTCTAGGCTTATGAAGATTATATATTATCTTATCCCATTGTATATTTTGTCTCAATTTCAAGATAGTGTTGTAATTGGTCTTCACTCTCAAAGTTATGTCCACTGGAGGTACTTACCTACCTTTAGATTTGTCCTCCTTTTGCTAGAGGCAAAGTAGGTTTCTGCATAATTCCCATATATCTTATATTTGTAACACATACATGGATAAGCACAAGTGTAAATAGGACCTAACCTGGCTGGAAACTATTTTAATTATGCCTCAACCAGTCTGTAAAAAACTTTCCTAGGAAAAGATCTTCTCTGAGAACAAAATCAATTCGCTTTTTCTAATTGTTTCTTCTTACTTCAGAAAAAAACATGTAGTCAATTTCCAGGTGGTTTAAGACTCCTGAGTTACTGTTCTATTTTAAATGTTCAGACATCACGTTATGCTTGGCATGTGGTACCCACATAGGCACTGTATCCCATATATGGTGGTGTACAGGGGTTGTGCAGTTGATAGATATTGATGACCTATCCTCAGATAATCAGATCAGTGGGGACCAGACACCTTACACCGCCATGGATGAACTGTTTGAAGAGGAGGCGGTGCTCGCACCAGTTCTGCATCCTCTTCAAGACTGCACTGCGTGTGATTTCGCTTGTAGCGGCTGCACAGTGTAATGACAACTACTCACCCTATTCAAGTGAAACAAGCAGCTGTAATTACTCTACACTGCTGAAACGATGTGCAGTGTAATCTTGAGGAGGAAGCAGTGTTGGCACAAGCAACACCTCCTCTTCAAATAGCTGAAACCTCACTGATCTGATATCTAGAGATGAGCGAGCATGCTCGTCCGAGCTTGGTGCTCGTTCGAGTATTACGGTACTCGTAAGTACTCGCTGCTCGGACGAGTATCTCGCCATGCTCGAGGAAATGGCAACTTCCGCATTGTGCATTTTTGGCACCTATAAACTCAGCCAATCACAAGCCAGGAGACTCTGCGGTACACCCAGCATCACGTGGGGCCCTTATATGTCGATAGCAGGGGTTGGCTGGCCTGATCAGGTGACCCTGGAAAATACTAGTGACTGCCCGCGGTGCTCGGCTCAGATGCTGTCTGGATGTCGTTAGGGATAGAGCTGCTGCGTTTCAAGGAGAGTGTTAGGGCCTGCATTTAGTTCTTTGTTAGGCAGGAGTGATCTCCCAAGAACCCAACAGCCCTTCTAAGGGCTACAAGACATTTTTTTTTTGTCTCCTGGCTTGGCTGGCTGGCTGGCACTAGTAGTGCAGCTATTGCCATATATAACCCTTTTTTTTTTTATTGTTATATCTCAGTGATACGAATCCATTTCACACAGCTGCGTGGAACCATTCTGTGTGTCACAGTTCAGCTGTCCACTCACTACAATCGGTATTTTCTGTCCAGGTGACACTTTCTGTACGTCACTTAATCCAACAAGGTCTTTTGCTCTCACATATATAGCTTGATCACAAAAATCTCTGTGCGACATTTGTCTGGGTCACAGTCAAAATAGCCACCATCAGCAGGGTGTGAGTTAGGTCTACGATAGTTTCTGCACGTCACGTTCCAAAAAAAACAAAACTAAAAAAAAATATAAAAAAAATATATATGTATAAAAAAAATAGTTTCTTTGTTGTTTTAGCTCAGTGATACAAATCCATTTCACACAGCTGCGTGGAACCATTCTGTGTGTTACAGTTCAGCTGTCCACTCACTACAATTGGTATTTTCTGTCCAGGTGACACTTTCTGTACGTCACTTAATCCAACAAGGTCTTTTGCTCTCACGTATATAGCTTGATCACAAAAATCTCTGTGCGACATTTGTCTGGGTCACAGTCAAAATAGCCACCGTCAGCAGGGTGTGAGTTAGGTCTACGATAGTTTCTGCACGTCACGTTCCAAAAAAAACAAAACTAAAAAAAAAATATAAAAAAATATATATATAAAAAAAAATAGTTTTTTGTTGTTTTAGCTCAGTGATACGAATCCATTTCACACAGCTGCGTGGAACCATTCTGTGTGTCACAGTTCAGCTGTCCACTCACTACAATCCATATTTTCTGTCCAGGTGACACTTTCTGTACGTCACTTAATTAAACCAGACTGAACAAGTTTGTGGGTTTCAGTACAACAGGCCCATTTATTTTATTTTTTTTTATATAATACACTTATATACAGAAAATGTTGAACCCCAGGGCTAAGGGTCGAGGACGAGGGCGTGGGCATGGGCGTGGGCATTCAATTACTGCAGGGGGCAGAGGCCGTGGTCCTGGGCAGGTGAGACAGCACCTGCTGATGAGGGAGCAGGGGAACGCCGCAGAGCTACACTCCCTAGCTTCATGTCTCAACTTACAGGGACACGTGGTAGAGGACTGTTGAAACCACAACAGTGCGAACAGCTGATGTCGTGGATTACGGACAATGCTTCAAGTAATTTGTCCACCAGTCAGTCTTCCACGCAGTCCACCCACGTTACCCAAGGGAGCACTCCTCTGGCTCCTCCACCTCAACCTCATTCCCCCCAGTCTGCCCCCTCCCAGAAAAATTTGGAATGCGATCCGGCATACTCTCAGGAACGGTTTTCTGGACCCTTCCCAGAGTCACAAACCACTTCTCAGGTTGCTGCTGACCTCGTTCCCGATGCCCAAGTTTTCCAACTGTCGCAGTCTGTGGGTGATGATGATGATGATGACAATGTTGACTTAGTGGAAGAAGTTTGTAAAGAGTTGTCGGACGATGAGGAGACACGGTTGTCAGACAGTGGTGAAGTTGTTGTCAGGGCAGGAAGTCCGAGGGGGGAGCAGACTGAGGAATCGGAGGATGACGAGGTGACTGACCTAAGCTGCGTTGATAAGCCGAGTGAAGACAGTGCTTCTGAGGCGGAGGCGAGTGCTGCACCAGAACAGGTTGGAAGAGGCAGTGGTGTGGCCAGAGGGAGAAGCAGGGCCAGAGCTGGTGCATCAGCAGCAACTGTTTCACGTAGTGAAGCTCCCGTGGCGAGGCCTAGATGTTCGCAAGTCTGGAGGTTCTTTAAAGAAAGTGAGGATGACCGACGGACTGTGGTGTGCAACCTGTGCCACACCAGGATCAGCAGGGGTGCCACCACTACTAGCCTAACCACCACCAGCATGCGCAGGCATATGAGTGCTAAACACCCCACTCAATGGAACCAAGGCCGTTCACCACCTCCTGCGGGTCACACCACTGCTCCTTCCCCTGCGTCACTCGCTGCCTCTGCTAGTCAACCCCCTGCCCAGGACCCCGGCACAAGCGCCTCCCGCCGGAAAACTACACCTTCGCCTCCACGATCCTCCACAGTGTCCACCAATGTGTCCCAGCGCAGCGTTCAGCTGTCTTTACAGCAGACGCTGGAGCGCAAGAGGAAATACAGTTCCACCCACCCACATGCCCAAGCCCTCAACGTCCACATCTCCAAATTGCTGAGCCTGGAGATGCTGCCCTATAGGCTGGTAGAGACCGAGGCCTTTTGCAATCTCATGGCGGTGGCTGCCCCTCGGTATTTGGTCCCCAGCCGCCACTATTTTTCCCGATGTGTCGTCCCAGCCCTACACCAGCACGTGTCACAGAACATCATCCGTGCCCTGACCAACGCTGTTTCTGAGAAGGTCCACCTAACCACGGACACGTGGACAAGTGCTGCGGGGCAGGGACACTATATCTCTATAACATTGGGTTAACTTGGTGGAGGCTTGGACCGAGACTGACCCTGGGGCCGCTCATGTACTGCCCACACCGAGGATTGCGGGGCCTACCTCGGTCATGGTCTCTCAGACATACTATGCCTCCTCCTCCGACCCCTCCTCCTCCTCCACCGCATTACCATCCGTGGGCACGGCGCCTTCAGTCGGTAGCTCTAGGCGCAGCAGCAGTGCCGTGGGTAAGCGCCAGCAGGCGGTGCTCAAACTGCTGAGCTTAGGTGACAAAAGGCACACCGCCCAAGAGCTGTTACAGGGCATCACGGCGCAGACCGATGTGTGGCTGGCACCGCTGAACCTCAAGCCAGGCATGGTTGTGTGTGACAACGGGCGTAACCTGGTGGTGGCTCTGCAACTTGGCAGACTGACACATGTGCCATGCCTGGCCCACGTGTTCAATCTCATAGTTCAGCGGTTCCTCAAGACATACCCCAATCTGTCTGATTTGCTCACCAAGGTGCGCCGCATCTGTGCGCATTTCCGCAAGTCGACCACAGATGCTGCCACTCTCAGGGCAGCGCAGCGCCGCATACAACTGCCCGCTCACAGACTGTTGTGCGACGTGCCCACGAGATGGAATTCCACATTAAACATGTTATCCAGAGTTTACCAGCAGCGCAGAGCGATTGTAGACTGCCAGATGTCAACTTCCACCAGAACTGGTAGTCAGGTCAGTCAGATTCCTCAAGTCTACAATGAGGAGTGGACGTGGATGTCTGATATCTGCCAGGTGTTGAGCAACTTGAGGAGTCAACACAGATGGTCAGCCGTGATGCCGCCATTATCAGCCTCACCATCCCGCTGCTTTGCCTGTTGAAAAACTCACTGCTCAGCATCAAGTCGGATGCTTTGCACTTGTCACAAGAGACGGTGGAGGAAGATAAGTCGCTTGATAGCCAGAGCACCCTCCGGTCTGTTTCTCAGCGCGTATCAGAGGAGGGGGATGAGGATGAGGAGGAAGAGGAGGAGAATGTCTGCGAGACAGAAGAGGGTACCAGTGCTCAGTCCTTCTTAACTCTTGAGCGTGTATGGGCTGAAGAGGAGGAGGAGGAGGAAATGGAGAGTCAGGCCAGTGAGGAGAGGGAATTCTTGCATGTTGGGACTCTGGCGCACATGGCAGACTTCATGTTAGGCTGCCTATCCCGTGACCCTCGTGTTAGAAGCATTTTTTCAAACACCGATTACTGGGTGTTCACTCTCCTGGACCCACGGTACAAGCAGAACCTTTCCACTCTCATCCCTGCAGAGGAAAGGAGTCTGAGAGTGAATAGATATCAACAGGCCCTGGTGCACAAGCTGAAACAATTCTTCCCATCTGACGCCGCTAGCGGCAGAGGGCATGGTTCTGTGGGCCAAGTAGCGGGGGAGAGGAGGCGAGCAGGCAGCTTATCCAGCACTGGCAGGGAAACGCTCTCCAAGGCCTTTGCCAGTTTTATGTCACCCCAGCAAGACACTGTCACCTGTCCCCAGTCTAGGCAGAGTAGGGGGGAGCTGTACAGAAAGATGGTGAGGGAGTACCTAGCTGACCATACCAACGTCCATAGCGATCACTCTGCTCCATACAACTACTGGGTTTCAAAGCTGGACACGTGGCCTGAACTGGCACTGTACGCCTTGGAGGTGCTGGCCTGCCCTGCCGCCAGCATGCTGTCAGAGCGGGTATTCAGTGCAGCTGGTGGCGTCATCACCGATAAGCGTAACCGCCTGTCAACTGACAGCGCTGACAGGCTGACGCTTATTAAAATGAACAAAGCCTGGATTTCACCGGAATTCAAATCTCCTCCGGGGGGAAAGCAGCTAAAGATTTAAATAACTTATGTATCCGATTCCTCTTCTCTACTCCTCCTCCTCCTCCTTGTCGTCTTTGCCTAACGCTGACCAAAAAAACGCCATTTTTTAGAGGTCCAAATGGCACTCTTTTACCACAATTTTTCAGGAGGGTCCCCTACAGGCCCTCTCTTCAAACAATTTTTCCGGAGGTCAACCTACAGGCCCTCTCTCTAAATAATTTTTCTGGAGGTCCACCTACAGGCCCTCTCTCCAAACAATTTTTCCAGAGGTCCACCTACAGGCCCTCTCTCCAAACAATTTTTCCGGAGGTCCACCTACAGGCCCTCTCTCCAAACAATTTTTCCAGAGGTCCACCTACAGGCCCTCTCTCCAAACAATTTTTCCAGAGGTCCACCTACAGGCCCTCTCTCCAAACAATTTACGTCTTTTTCCTATCTTTCTCACTCTCCAAACTATTTTTCCGGATAGCTGCCATATACGGTATTAAACTGAGAAGAATACATAGAACACATGCCACACTTGATCAAGCTCATAATTGACAATTGTACCGGTTGATGCTAAATTTTTAAGTTGGGGTCCTGCGTCGTCATTCTAACTACATCCGGCTGTTGTCACCACCACACACACTAGCCCAGGGGGCACTCCTCTGGCTCTTCCAGCTCAACCTCCTTCCCCCCAGCCTGCCCCCCACCTACAGGCCCTCTCTCCAAACAATTTACATCTTTTTCCTATCTTTCTCTCTCTCCAAACAATTTTTCCGGATAGGTGCCATATACGGTATTAAACTGAGTAGTATACATAGAACACATGCCACACTTGATCGAGCTCATAATTTACAACTGTACCGGTTGATGCTAAATTTTTAAGTTGGAGTCCTGCGTCGTTATTCGAACTCCATCCGGCTGTTGTCACCACCACACACGCTAGCCAAGGGGGCACTCCTCTGGCTCTTCCAGCTCAACCTCCTTCCCCCCAGCCTGCCCCCACCTACAGGCCCTCTCTCCAAACAATTTACCCGGATAGGGGACGTATTAGATATTATACTGATTTTTGTTTGTTCCTCTTTTAATTGGCTCCTGACCTGTGATAGGCAGAGCATGGACACGTCCCCTTAGCTGCAGTAGAAAAGACACTCCCCTGGCCAGAGCAAGCTCTTTTTCCTTTTCCGTGTTCGAAAAATCCATGAAATATATGGTCCCAAGATAGGGGACATATACGATTTTAAACTGAGAAGAATCGATACCACACATGCCCACTAGCAGAATTTGGGGTAATGGTGGGATTAGGCAGCTACAGAGGCATCCATGCATGCTGCCCCTGCTGTTTCCTGTCCATTTCCGTGGTGTTTCCATCATTTTCTGAGGTTTCCAGGTTTTCACCCAGCCTTCCCTAGGCAGAGCCTTGGTCCCCTGCAAAAATGCTCGAGTCTCCCATTGACTTCAATGGGGTTCGTTATTCGAAACGAGCACCCGAGCATCGGGAAAAGTTCGACTCGAATAACGAGCACCCGAGCATTTTAGTGCTCGCTCATCTCTACTGATATCAATAACCTATCCTGAGCATAGGTCACCAGTATATTCCCTGTGCACAAACCCTTTAACATATTTTTGGAGGGACATCGAATTCTCTCTGAGATAGTTATTCTAAACTTCCCTTTGACAGTAGAAGAGATGCTGCTAAGACCTCAGCAACCTACTGGCCTTCTAAACATAAAATAATAATTCTTGAAACCTTGATTAGTAAATCAAGTTAAATGGGTTTTCCGGAATTTTGATATAATGACTAGGCTTGAGCGAATCGAGCTTCGTATCATAGATCAAAAGTCAGTTCATTCAAACATTTTTTTTTACACCAGGCCTACACCAGGCCCCAGCCTGCCTATACACACATAGGCACCCTGCAATCGCATTTTCAGGATGTCAATGGTAAATAGAGTCCCTTTGTCACCGCTTACATGCGGTGGGCACCATTGCCTGCTGCATGTAAGGGGTTAAACAGCCAGGATTGGCTGTTAGAGAAGGAGCAAGGCTCTCATGTGAGAGCTGAACCCCCTGTCCTCCACTGCACGAGAGACCAGGCGGCCCCGCCTAAGTTTACTTAGTGACATAAAAGGCGAGTTGGTGGTCACTAAGGGGCTAATCACATAATCAAAATATGCTTGTACCAAAATCAGGTGAATATCTTGTAATTGTCAATAAAATGTCATGGGTTTAAATGTAGAGCTGAGAAGCGAGCAATTTATAAACCGTATTAATAATGTCATTACCTAAAACCAACCATCCATATCGGATAGTAACAACACAAGCATTGTGTGTGGGTGTTCAGCATAAATGCAGACTTTCTGCTGTAGAAATACCACTGCATTAAAGTGAATCGGCATCTGGAGGCCTGACGATGTCCAGATATGCCGTACACGGTAACTCCAGCAGTCTGTGACTCTGCCGGAACATACTACGGATTTACAAAACATAGATGTGAAATGTCTTAATGTGTAGTTAACTATAAAATACATAGATAGATAGATAGATAGATAGATAGATAGATAGATAGATAGATAGATAGACAAATACATGTATGTCAAAATCTACCCAAACAAGCAGCTTTCTGTTTTTCAAGCTTTCGTACGCATGCATTTAGCCTGTATAGATGGAATAAATAAAACTTTCATTCTATGAGAAAACAAGAGATTAAAACTTCAATGCAAATTTGTTCACAATCATAAGGATATTCTAGCTACTATAGACTTTAAGTGTATATTAAATTGAACCACACATATCAATCTTAAACGTAAAAACCTCTAAGACAAGGATCTACACATACGCCATCAAGGCAATGCAGTGATAAAAATAATCTTTTACATGCTGAGAAATGATATCCCTAAGGAACACAGAATTCTTCTGCATTGCTTTGAGTAAGACAGGGATTATTATTATGCAGGTATAGTGCAAATGATAAAGAAAATGATTGCATAAGATATGACAAGGGGATTACCTAATGGAGTCATATAAAATACATTATTTCAGTCCATACTGAAATTTTGTCTGCACAGAATGTTAAAATTATTCTTATTCAGTAACTCATGGAAGAATTTTACAAATCAGAAAAAACTATCAATGTAAAATCACCCCTAACACATTGGAGAAGGAAAACAGGAATAATCTTCACCAAAACTTTTTAGTCATTTGTTTCATATCCTTAGCCTATTTTTAATTCTATTATGCTTTTGTATTGTTGTATCTATTATTTTTGGCCTATTTGGCCGTATAGCCTCTGACGAGGTGTGTAGGAAATGGCACTGAGCCTCATTCAATGTAAAAAAAAAAAAAAAAAAAGACTCATTATTCTACACACAGGATATCACTGTGCACACCTTTTTGGCAGTTGTTTAAAGGGGTTGTCAGAGTTATTTTTTTTGTTTTTTGTATGTTTCTAAATAGAGATGAGCGAGTAGTGAAATATTCGAAAGTTCGAAATTCGATTCGAATAGACAGCGAAATTCGACTATTCGACCGATTATCGAATCCCATTAAAGTCTATGGGAAAAAAATGCTCGCCACTTGGAAATCTCAATTCGACCACTTGGAGGTCACCAAGTCCACCCTGAAACCTCAGAAAAGGATGCCAACACTGCTGGAATGCAACTGGGACAGCAGGGGAAGCATGTCTGGGTGCATATAACGCGCCCAAGTCGCACTATTACACCACTATCACAGCCTCTCAACAATACACTCCAAAGTCAATATAACCTCTCTGTAAAGTGAGACCATACAAGGAAACCTTCTTTCCTCTACATTGCCATGGACCCCAAGCCAAACTAGACAAAAAAGAAGATGAAATTCTGCATCCCTTAAAATCACGTTGCCTATGACAACCACAGATGGCATAGGCAAGGGGAAAAGCAAATAGACCCCACCCCTAATTGTCATTGTGTGTGTGTGTGAGATGTGGTCAGACATGTCTTCTTTAAAATGTAAAAACAACTCAAACACATGCAGAAGCCTTAAAATGCCCAAAATGTTGGCGCTTGAGATGTCAGTGACCCGACCTGGCCCAGTGTCATGTCTAGCAGGTAAAGCAGTGGGGATGTTGAGGGATGCGTAGGACCGCAAAAGGCAGGAAGAGGCCGTGGGCTGGCCAGAGGCTCATGGAAAATTTTGTGGAGGCCCAAGAGGTGAGACGTCTTAAAAATTGTGTGGAGGCTAAAGAGGTGAGACCTCTTAAAAAATATGTGGAGGCCCAAGAGCTGAGACCTCTTAAAAATTATGTGGAGGCCCAAGAGGTGAGACCTCTTAAAAATTAAGTGGAGGCCCAAGAGGTGAGACCTGTTAAAAATTGTGTGGAGGCTAAAGAGGTGAGACCTCTTAAAAATTGTTTGTAGGCCCAAGAGGTGAGACCTCTTAAAAATTATGTGGAGGCCCAAGAGGTGAGACCTCTTAAAAATTGTGTGGAGGCTAAAGAGGTGAGACCTGTTAAAAATTTTGTGGAGGCCCAAGAGGTGAGACCTTGATAAAATTTTGTGGAGGCCCAAGAGGTGAGACCTTGATAAAATTTTGTGGAGGCCAAAGAGGTGAGACCTGTTAAAAATTTTGTGGAGGCCCAAGAGGTGAGACCTGTTAAAAATTTTGTGGAGGCCCAAGAGGTGAGACCTGTTAAAAATTGTGTGGAGGCTAAAGAGGTGAGACCTGTTAAAAATTTTGTGGAGGCCCAAGAGGTGAGACCTTGATAAAATTTTGTGGAGGCCCAAGAGGTGAGACCTGTTAAAAATTTTGTGGAGGCCCAAGAGGTGAGACCTGTTAAAAATTTTGTGGAGGCCCAAGAGGTGAGACCTTGATAAAATTATGTGGAGGCCCAAGAGGTGAGACCTGTTAAAAATTTTGTGGAGGCCCAAGAGGTGAGACCTGTTAAAAATTTTGTGGAGGCCCAAGAGGTGAGACCTTGATAAAATTATGTGGAGGCCCAAGAGGTGAGACCTCTTAAACATTTTGTGGAGGCCCAAGAGGTGAGACCTTGATAAAATGTTGTGGAGGCCCAAGAGGTGAGACCTTGATAAAATTATGTGGAGGCCCAAGAGGTGAGACCTCTTAAACATTTTGTGGAGGCCCAAGAGGTGAGACCTTGATAAAATTTTGTGGAGGCCCAAGAGGTGAGACCTCTTAAACATTTTGTGGAGGCCCAAGAGGTGAGACCTTGATAAAATTTTGTGGAGGCCCAAGAGGTGAGACCTTGATAAAATTATGTGGAGGCCCAAGAGGTGAGACCTGTTAAAAATTTTGTGGAGGCCCAAGAGGTGAGACCTGTTAAAAATTTTGTGGAGGCCCAAGAGGTGAGACCTGTTAAAAATTTTGTGGAGGCCCAAGAGGTGAGACCTGTTAAAAATTTTGTGGAGGCCCAAGAGGTGAGACCTTGATAAAATTATGTGGAGGCCCAAGAGGTGAGACCTGTTAAAAATTTTGTGGAGGCCCAAGAGGTGAGACCTGTTAAAAATTTTGTGGAGGCCCAAGAGGTGAGACCTTGATAAAATTTTGTGGAGGCCCAAGAGGTGAGACCTGTTAAAAATTTTGTGGAGGCCCAAGAGGTGAGACCTTGATAAAATTTTGTGGAGGCCCAAGAGGTGAGATCTCTTAAACATTTTGTGGAGGCCCAAGAGGTGAGACCTTGATAAAATTTTGTGGAGGCCCAAGAGGTGAGACCTCTTAAACATTTTGTGGAGGCCCAAGAGGTGAGACCTTGATAAAATTTTGTGGAGGCCCAAGAGGTGAGACCTTGATAAAATTTTGTGGAGGCCCAAGAGGTGAGACCTTGATAAAATTTTGTGGAGGCCCAAGAGGTGAGACCTCTTAAAAATTTTGTGGAGGCCCAAGAGGTGAGCCATAAATATATAAATTTTTCTTATTTACGGAGCAATTCTACGGCGGTTAAGGAGGAGGAGGAGGAGGTGGAGGAGGAAATGGCACTTCATACAGATGGCACTTCACTTTTGGCTGCTTTCCACTGTTGGAGAAGCAAAGTCCGGGTCAATCCACTTGCTGTTCATTTTGATTAGCGTCAGCCTGTCGGCACTGTCGGTTGACAGGCGGCTGCGCTTATCGGTTATAATGCCCCCGGCTGCGCTGAACACCCTTTCTGATAGCACGCTGGCGGCAGGGCAGGCAAGCACCTCCAAGGCGTACAGGGACAGTTCCAGCCACGTGTCCAACTTGGAGACCCAGTAAGTGTAGGACGCCGAGGGATCGGGGAGGACAGGGGTACGGTCTGCCAGGTACTCCCGCAACATCCGCCGATACTTGTCCCTCCTGCTGATAGCGGGCCCCGCAGTGATGGAAGTTGCACGAGGGGGTGCCATGAACGTGTCCCACACCTTGGAGAGTGTTCCCCTGGTGGCTGTGGGCCTGATTGATGTTGTGGGACTCTGGGAGGCCCTCTCCTCTCTGCCGCCAGCGATGGTGGGTGGGAAAATCTCCATCATGTTCTGCACGAGTTCCCTCTGGTATTCCAGCAATCGATTCGTCCTCTCCTCTACCGGAATAAAAGAGGAGACGTTATCTTTATACCGGGGGTCCAGGAGTGCGAAGACCCAGTACAGTTTGTTCTCCACTATCCGGACAACACGTGTGTCCCGGGAAAAGCAGCCCAGCATGAAGTCAGCCATGTGTGCCAGACTCTGAATAGGCATGACGTCACTGCCCCCACCAGAAGGATCACTTGCCATTTCCTCCTCTTCCTCTTCCGCCTCCTCTCCGCCCCATCCGCGCTGAACCAATGGGACGCACACAGCCTGACTGCTACCCTCGCCGCCAGCATCCTCCTCCTCTTCCACAGCCACCTCCACGTCGTCCTCCTCCTCCTCATCCTCCTCCTCCTGCAACTGCCACCGTGAAGCAGACAAAAGTGTGGTCTGACTGTGTAGCTCCGTTGCGTCTCCTCCTACCCCCGTCTCCTCTGCGTGCAATGCGTTCTCCCTTATTGCGATGAGTGATTCTTTAAGGACGCATAGGAGCGGGATGGTTACGCTCACTATAGCGTCCTCGCTGCTGACCTTCTTGGTGGACTCCTCAAAGATACGCAGTACATCGCATATGTCTGCCATCCATGGCCACTCGTGGTTGGAAAACTGAGGTAGCTGAGTTGGAGGCACGCGTGGATTCATAATCTGGTACTCCATCAATGCTCTCTGCTGCTCACACACCCTGGCCAACATGGAATAGGTGGAATTCCAGCGAGTCGGCAGGTCGCACAACAGCCGATGTTCAGGCAAATGGAGGCGTTGCTGGAGTTTTTTTAAGCTAGCAGCAGCTACAGTTGACTTCCGAAAGTGAGCGCACAAGCGCCTCACTTTCACCAGTAGCTCTGCCAGGTTGGGGTAAGTCTTTAGAAATTTTTGGACTACCAGATTAAAAACGTGGGCCAGGCATGGTACGTGATTGAGTTCGGCAAGCTCCAGAGCCGCCACCAGGTTACGGCCGTTATCGCACACGACCATGCCTGGTCCTAGCTGCAGCGGCGACAGCCACATCTCCGTCTGCTGCAATATGGCGTCCCTCACTTCTGGGGCGCTGTGCTTCCTGTCGCCCAAGCTGATGAGCTTAAGCACCGCCTGCTGACGTCTCCCCGCGCCAGTGCTGCAACGCTTCCAGCTAGCGGCTGAGGGCGATGTTAAGGCAGAGGAGGAGGAAGAGGAGGGGGGTGTATCAGAACCCATGCTGGAAATCTTGGGCGGGGGTGGTAGGTAGGCCGTCTCTGTTTGCGACCCCGTCCCCGCTTCCACAACATTCACCCAGTGTGCCGTCAAAGAAATGTATTGTCCCTGGCCGCAAGCGCTTGTCCACGAGTCGGTGGTCAAGTGGACCTTTGCGCTGACTGCGTACCTCAGTGCCCGCCTGATGTTACGCGACACGTGCTGGTGCAGGGCGGGGACGGCACTCCGGGAAAAGTAGTGGCGGCTGGGGACGGAATAGCGAGGTGCGGCAGCCACCATCAGGTCGCGGAAGGCCTGCGTCTCCACAAGCCTAAACGGCAACATCTCCAGGGCCAGCAGTTTGGAGATGTGGCAGTTTAAGGCTTGGGCTTGGGGGTGACTCGAGGCGTACTTCCGCCTGCGGTCGAACGCCTGCGAGATGGACAGTTGTTGGGACGAGGAGTGTGAAGGTGCAGGCGAAGAGGCGGGGGAAGGGGAGGCTGAAGGAGAAGGCCCCAAAGTAGCCGAGGCAGAGGCAGATGTGGAGGTGTCCTGGCTGGAGGTCTGGACCGCAGTGGCAGCACACAACAAAGGGGAAGAGGCAGTGGCAGCAAGACCGGGCGCAGGTTGTATTGCGTTTGCTCTCTCCCACTCAGCCCAGTGCTTGAATTCCAAGTGACGTCGCATGCCTGAGGTGGTCATATTGCTCTTCTCAGAGCCCCTACTCAGTTTTGA
Organism: Rhinella marina; assembly: GCA_900303285.1. Lineage (NCBI taxonomy): Eukaryota > Metazoa > Chordata > Amphibia > Anura > Bufonidae > Rhinella > Rhinella marina. The sequence continues at coordinate 41,102 of ONZH01004337.1, forward strand.
GTGGCAGAGTGTGCAAACCGCGCTCAGTTTGTCATCCGCACAAACATTAAAAAATCTCCACACCACAGAAGTACGAGGCCTCGATGGGGGAGCTTCGCGCGACTGCCCGCTGCCGGGAACAGCTTCGGCCCTGCTGGCTGTGGCCTGACTTCTCTGTCTGGACTGTCCTCTGCCTATGGACATCCCTCTGCCTGTGGACATCCCTCTGCCTCTGGACATCCCTCTGCCTCTGGACATCCCTCTGCCTCTTGCTGCCTTTTTCGGTGCTGCGCAGACCACCACCTCTCCACTGCTTTCCTCGATGGACATCACCCCTGGCCAAGTGGGGTCGGTCATTTCGTCATCCACCACCTCCTCTTCCACTTCCTCACTCTGCTCCTCCTGCTGCCCACTGGACATTCCAACAGCCTCCCTTGATGGCAACTGCGTCTCATCATCATCATCACTCATGATAACAGATGCTGGCTCAGGGTCCACATCAGCAGGAGATGGCGAAAACTCAAGTGTTTGGGCATCACTACAAACAAATTCCTCTGCTAGCTCCTGGGATTCTTCTGGCACATCTGAAAAAGGACCCGAAAAGAGCTCCTGGGAGGGGTCAAGGGTGGGATGACTCTGTTGGCCAGGTGTGGAGGAAGGAGGGTCAGAGTGAGACTGTGTGGATGAATGGCTGGTGGACAACTGTGTGGAAGCGCTATCGGCTATCCATTGCACCACCTGTTCAACCTGCTCAGGCCTCAACAGCGGTGTAACCCGCCCCCTGCTTAACTGTCCCATAAAGGCAGGGATTCTGGATGAGCGGGATCCTGGCTGACCCTCACCAGCACGCATTGTATCCCCACTGGCTTCAACAAGGCCCCCAACAGCATTTCCGCGCCCCCGTCCTCGTCCACGTCCTATTCCGCTAGCCCCCCTCCGCATTTTATTTTTTTTTGGTTACAATATTTTGCCTTCACAGCCGTGAAATTATTTTGCAAGAGAACGCACAGTACAGTTGCCAATTATAAGGCCTATATATTTTATAGTTCAAGGTACACAGCCGTGTACTAACTGTTCAGACGGTGTGTATTAACACCAGGTATTTAAATTAGTTTGCAAGAGAACGCACAGTACAGTTGCCAATTATAAGGCCTATATATTTTATAGTTCAAGGTACACAGCCGTGTACTAACTGTTCAGACGGTGTGTATTAACACCAGGTATTTAAATTAGTTTGCAAGAGAACGCACAGTACAGTTGCCAATTATAAGGCCTATATATTTTATAGTTCAAGGTACACAGCCGTGTACTAACTGTTCAGACGGTGTGTATTAACACCAGGTATTTAAATTAGTTTGCAAGAGAACGCACAGTACAGTTGCCAATTATAAGGCCTATATATTTTATAGTTCAAGGTACACAGCCGTGTACTAACTGTTCAGACGGTGTGTATTAACACCAGGTATTTAAATTAGTTTGCAAGAGAACGCACAGTACAGTTGCCAATTATAAGGCCTATATATTTTATAGTTCAAGGTACACAGCCGTGTACTAACTGTTCAGACGGTGTGTATTAACAACAGGTATTTAAATTAGTTTGCAAGAGAACGCACAGTACAGTTGCCAATTATAAGGCCTATATATTTTATAGTTCAAGGTACACAGCCGTGTACTAACTGTTCAGACGGTGGGTATTAACACCAGGTATTTAAATTAGTTTGCAAGAGAACGCACAGTACAGTTGCCAATTATAAGGCCTATATATTTTATAGTTCAAGGTACACAGCCGTGTACTAACTGTTCAGACGGTGGGTATTAACACCAGATATTTAAATTAGTTTGCAAGAGAACGCACAGTACAGTTGCCAATTATAAGGCCTATATATTTTATATTTCAAGGTACATAGCAGTAGTGCCAAATATAGTTTGGTATGTAGCAGAGCACCTAATACACCACTAATGCCTCTCTCTGTCCCTACTCCAGCAGCTATCCCTGAATACAGCAGCCGTTCTCTGTAAAGTCTATATTGTAGTAAAGCTATCACTGTACTGCACTATAGTAGCCCTGATAAGGGCTTTTAATCACGCTCCTGCCTGTCCAACAGCTAAAACCTGTCTCTCCCTTCTCCAGCCTCTGTCCCTGACTAAGTTCACGCAGCATATGCGTACGAGCAGGAAGAGCTGAGTTTTTAATATTCGAGGTCACATGGTTTTTCCAGCCAATCCATGTAGACGCCGTTTTCGCGCTGCCAGCGTGCTCAGCGTGCCTGTCATACCCCCCTGCATGGTGATTGGTGGAAAAAGAGCGCCAGGGAAGGTGGGAGGGGAAACGAATTCTAAGTGCGCCATCGCCGTTATACTCGAACGAAATCGAGTACGCCGAATAGCGTAGTATTCGATCGAATACCAGCTCGATCGAACACTACTCGCTCATCTCTATTTCTAAATAATCAAATGTAACAATTTGCAATTCACTTACTTCATCTGCAGTGGCTCCTTTCTCAGATTTCACTGAAGGTCACATGACCTGTGATGTCAGCCTCTCTCCCTGCTCTGATGATGTTTTGTGCACAACTCTGAGGAGCAGATATGTGTCTGTGCACGAGACTTCACTGTGCTGGACACACCCCCTGCACTGGCTGAGCTGCTCCTGTCTGCTCTGTGTCTCCCCTGCCACTGTATTTTTCAGGAAAGTTTAACCCCCATCTACTATCAGCAGCACAGATTCAGGGCTGGAGGCTTTGCTGAGCAGCTGTAGGCAGTGAAGAGACAAATGCTGGGCACAGGATCTTCCGTTATCATCCTGCAGACACAGAGCTGACAGACTGGAGGAGTTCTGCAGAGCATTGCACAAGAACAGGTAGGTAGAAGATCCTGTGTGTATCAGCAGTGTCATTATACAGCTGGGACTTGTAGTCCTACACATACAACATGCTGCTGAGTATCCCAGCAGTCAAACATTTCACTCGGGTAGCACTTTTATTCACTCCCTTTACAGCCCTTTACAAAGCAGGGGGAGGGGCAGTCTTTTTTTATGCTTACAAATATTCATGAGGAAAACCTACAAGATTGTTGTTATTGTAGGTAAACAAAGGGACAAAAGAGAACCAGGGAAATGAGGAAATAGAATTTTTTGCCTAAAACTTGCTTAGCTTATGAATATGTTGCTGACCATCAGATTTACAGTGCTATATATTTTTTCATAACTATGACAACCCCTTTAACACTGACAGCCACACTTACTTGCATTTGAATATTATTTATAGCTTTATTTTGACTGGTTTGTGCAGATATTTCTATTTTATAAGCCAGTAGAAAGGATATCAATTTATATACAGTAATTCATAAAACAACATGTAAGAAAATTAAAAATGTTCTGTTTTAGCTTCCATTAATTTGTTGATACTTTTATAAAGAACTTCAATAACTGTGTAAAGCAGCGAGCATAGATATATCAGTCCTGAAACTGCCAATTAACATTTTAAGGTATTAACTATTTTCACAAAAAAACCTTGCACATCAGTGACATACTGTATACCATAGATTCCTAATCATACACTCTATTGTTATAGGAGACAAGTGTCCACACATAAGACAAAGCATACAGCACTTTCACTCAGACGACAGTTGCCATCTTTTTACCAATGCTGGGAACAGTAGTTTAAAGGATTTATCCCACAGATATCCTATAGATATTGGATAGGAGGAATCCAACCAGTGGGTTTGAATGGAGCAGTAGTGTGCATGTCAGCCATTGAATTCACTCCAATAGGAATGATGGAGCACTGTCTATGTCAACCACAAAGAAGTGATTGGAGAGCTGGAGAGACATGCACACTACTGTGCTCTATTCAGAGAGGACACATGGGGACACCTGTTTTCAGGATCCCCATAAATCCCAGTGGTCAGATCCCCAGCAGTCTGATATTTATCACTAGAGATGAGTGAAGTTTACAAAACTTTGATTCGGTTGCTTTGTCGGATGTCACAAAGAAATTTGCTTTGTGACAAATGACTTTGTCACAAATTGCATTTCTTTGTATGTTGCGGGCGCAATGACAGGGAATGGCGATTGCGCCACTCCCTATCATTGAACTCCTCTGATGCCGTGTTCATCACTTGTCACGGCATCTGAGATTTTAAAATGAGGGCTTTCAAGGGTTAATCTTATAAAAATAAATAAATAATACTCACCTTATCCATTTGAGCTCAAAGAGGCCACCATGGCCATCTTGATTGAAGATCTCAAGCAAAATCTTGCGTGGTGTATGATGACGTCATACGTCACCGCACACTACATTTTGCGTGGGCTCATCAATCAAGATGGCCACTGCAGCCTCTTCATGCTCAAATGGATGAGGTATGTTTTTTTTGTTACATTTCAGGGAAAATTCATTTGTTATGTGCCGAATCGAATTTTCCCTGAAATTCAGATCAAAGTCCACTTCAGATACTTCGATTCACACTATTTATCACCTTTCCTTTGCATAGGTGTTGAATAATTATTGTGGGATAACTTCTTTAAATGAACAGATCTGGTAAAAACTGAACCCCAACAAAAAAAAATCTGAAATACAGAGAACTTCATGAAATTAAGAGCCACTGAACCCTGAAAACAAGAAAGATGAAGCATAATCTGCTCTGGAAAGTTGTTGGTAATCCTTTCTTCATGGACGTCTGCAAACTTCTGTAGAAAGCAGTTAAGCAGATATCCTGCAGTTGGTGAATGGTCTCCTTGCTCCCTCTAGCTGAATGTTTGGTTGGAGATCTACTCTTTCCACAAGCAGAGCTCACAGACAGACAGGAAGTTTAGCCGGCAGGCGGGGCTTAATGCTGAATTCACCTTAACAGACTGTCAGACACTGTGAAAGAGCTTCTGACAAAACCTCCCAGCCTTTTCAACTTACTCACTCCACTACAGCCAAATTCATTTCACCCTATTTACCCATTGAGAGAGCTCAGCAGTGCACAGAAGTGGTGAAGGACCTGTAAGGACCTGAGTGATGTCACCATGTGGGTGGATCTCCCGTGCTATGTGACAGATTAGTAGTTTCCCTCTATAAGTTGTCAAATACTAGGAGTTGTAGTTCTTTCTCACTCACTCCCTGTAATATCATCTGATAGCCCATAATAACATCCTAAGAATGCTAGGAGCTGTAGTTCTGTCTTATGTCCCTCTCCATGTAATGACCATTGAAGCCTCATAATAGCAGTCTGACAGATGGGTAAGATTTATGTCAGAACAGGCATTCTCTCTCACTGTTTGGGTTATGTTTGCATATATGTTTGTATATATGTAATCTATTACAGCTCCATATGGTGGTAACCTAGTTTTCCTAGGATCCTGAAAGGCAAATCTGACTCACTATAGTACTGTTTAGGAGTAAGAAGGGAGATGTATCCTATTATATTTAGTATTAGACTCAACATCAGAATAATGCCTTCCACTCTGGATGTGACTGGAGCAAAATATATGATGGAACAGCAGAATTTTGATTGCAGCTCTGGATGTGAAAAGCATAAGACATGATGTAACAGTAAGGTTTTGTGTCATCTCTAGCAGACTGAAAGAAGCCTTATAGAGGATAGGTCCATACTTATCACACTTGATGGAATCTATATAGCTGGGCATGGAAACCATATGGTCAGTTTATTAAGACAAGTCAGACATATAGCATGCTTTACAGGCCCCACTCACAACCGCTTTCCTTTTTGGGATCTTAGGATAAGGTCACACAAAGTGGCTAAAGATGAGAGAATTTCTTCTGAAAGTAATTTGTGTACCAATAAATTCAAATTGAAAGTGCTCAGGTTGCCCAGAAATATTGTATGTGACATTCTGAGCTTATCCGACCCCTTTAAAGCTCTGTAATACCAAGAGAGCTCTAGTAATATCAGTGTGACAGTTACATATAGGCTATGGGTAAAGGAAAGGTAGCTAATGATCAGGGGTGGACTGGGAACATAAAGTTGCCCTGGAAAAAAGTAGATAGGACCAGCAATACCACAGTACAGTTCAAAATACTACCACAGGAGAACGAAATACCACAGTGCAGCTCAAAATACTACCACAGGAGAACCAAATACCACAGTGCAGCTCAAAATACTACTACAGGCGAACCGAATACCACCCTGCAGCTCTAAATACTTCCACAGGAGAACCAAATACCACACTGCAGCTCAAAATACTATAATAGGAGAACCAAATACCACAGTGCAGTACAAAATACTACAACAGAAGAACCAAATACCACATTGCAGCTCAAAACACTACCACAGGAGAACCAAATTCCACAGTGCAGCTCAGAATATTACCACAGGAGAACCAAATACCACAGTGCAGCACAAAATACTACCACAGGAGAACAAAATACTACACCCAAGCTCAAAATACTACCACAGGAGAACCAAATAGCACATAGCAGTATAAAATACTACCACAGAAATAAATACCACAGTGCAGCACAAAATACTACCACAGGAGAACCAAATAACACAGTGCAGTACAAAATACTATCATAGAAGAACCAAATAACACTCTGCAGCTCAAAATACTAATGCAGGAGAACCAAATACCACAGTGCAGCTCAAAATACTACCACAGGAGAACCAAATACTACACTGCAGCTCAAAATACTACCATAGGAGAACCAAATACCACAGTGCAGTACAAAATACTACCACAGGAGAACTAAATACTACAGTGAATCTCAAAATACTACCACAGGAGAACCAAATACCACAGTTAGTACAAAATACTACCACAGGAGAACGAAATACCACAGTGCAGCTCAAAATACTACCACAGGAGAACCAAATACCACAGTGCAGCTCAAAATACTATAATAGGAGAACCAAACACCACACTGCAGCTCAAAATACTACCACAGGAGAACCAAATACCAAGTGCAGCTCAAAATACTACCACAGGAGAACCAAATACCACAGTGCAGCTCAAAATACTGTCACAGGAGAACCGTATAGCACAGTGCAGCACAAAATACTACCACAGGAGAACCAAATAGCACAGTGCAGCTCAAAATACTACTACAGGAGAACCAAATGCCACAGTGCAGCTCAAAATACTATAATAGGAGAACCAAATACCACACTGCAGCTCAAAATACTACCACAGGAGAACCAAATACCAAGTGCAGCTCAAAATACTACCACGGGAGAACCAAATACCACAGTGCAGCTCAAAATACTGTCACAGTAGAACCATATAGCACAGTGCAGCACAAAATACTGTCACAGGAAAACCAAATACCACAGTGCAGCTCAAAATACTACAAGTGTGGCATGGGTGGGGAAGGGGGACAGGCTGGCCGGCCCATCTCACTTATCGTTTTCTACGCCTGTTTTAGGCATAGAAAATAATCTTAATCTACGCCAACAAGGGAGCTGATGTTAATTTAGGCTGGCGGGGGATACACCTAAGTTAGGCTACTTTCACACTAGCGTTTTAAAATTCCGGTATTGAGTTCCGTCATAGGGGCTCAATACCGGAATAAAACGCTTCAGTTTTGTCCCCATTCATTGTCAATGGGGACAAAACTGAACTGAAGACAATGGAATGCTCCTGAAAGCATTCCGTTCCGTCTTCAGACCGGAGAACAAACCGCAGCATGCTGCGGTTTGCTCTCCGGTCCAGGCATCCGCACCAAGACGGATCCAGAATGACCCCCAATGCAAGTCAATGGGGACGGATCCGTTTGGTGTGGACACACCAGTAATCTGGATCTGTCCTCCATTGATTTCCAATGGGGGGTCATTCCGGATCCGGCTACATACATACAGACATACATACATACAAATATACATACAGACATACATACAAACATACAGACATACATACATACTCACATACTCCAGGGATGCCGGCAGCATGTCTTCATGCGCCTCCTGCGCGCAGCTATGACGTTTCCCCACTGCGCCCAGCAGAGGGCGCTGTGGGGAATCGTCATCACTGCGCGCAGGAGGCGCGTGAAGACGTTCTGCCGGCGTCCCTGGAGTATGTGAGTATGTATGTATGTCTGTATGTTTGTATGTATGTCTGTATGTTTGTTTGTATGTATGTCTGTGTCTTGTTTCAATGTGTGTCATGTGTGGGGCCGGAGCGCTGCTCCGGCTCCACACATGTATAGCGTTAGCACGGATCCGTTGGCACCCTTTAGGTGCCGGATCCGTGCTAACGCTAGTGTGAAAGAGGCCTTATGTAATTGCTCTCTACATAACTTAGGCGCATCACGCGCCAGTGCAGGGTTGATAAGACTGGCATCTAAAATGTCTTAATAAATGACCCCATTAGTGTCTAACTGAATTTCATTTATCTTGATTTGCCAGTCTGGATTGGAAAATATCAAAATATATGATTGACATTTATGAAACTGTATAAACTAAAAGTAAAACATTGCACATTTCTTTTCTTATAGCACCCTTGAAAGATAAAAGCTATGCTGTGATTGGTTGCTATGGGCAACAAAGACAGATTTCTTTTAGACAGTTTTCCTAAATATGCCCCTTTAAAGTTGTTTTTTTTTTTTTTCTTGGCTTGTTTCTTACAGTGAGAAAGATATCAATACAGAACAAAACCTGATGTAAAGTCCCATCTTTTGACTCCCTAAACATATGATAGAAAGTACATCACAAAGTAAATAAAAATTCAAAAGCATACTTGTGCTGAAGAATGGATTTTTTTCAGCCTGAACTTTATTGATTAGAGAAAGCATAGGATAATTGGTAAAAAGTGAAGCCATACTAATTTTAAACGCCATGGGGAGCTGTCAACAAGTCTAGCATGCAAAGCCACTTCTTTACTCTCGCTCCCTTACTTTCACATCTATATAGCAATAAAAAATTAAAAATGGAGGCAGCACGTCCTAATTTGCTGAAGTGTAATCCAGATGCAACGTTTCGCCTACATAAGCCTTTGTCAAACATGCATACACAAAGTTAAGTGAAAGTATAAATACACATTAAATGGCAACATCTTAGGGGGAGTGCAAAAACACCCCAATACATCTCATTGGGGTACATAAATGTATGTCAAACATATACAGCCAATGTCTATTAATAATGCTAGAAATAAGCCATCACAATACCTGTGCAGCCTTGTGAAGACCGAAGTGCATGGACCATATCGCTCCATGTGGGATACTAGTGTGTGTGGCGCTCTCTGTGGAACACATATGCGTTCCAAAACAGCATATCCGATATGTCACTTCCGGTTAGAGGGATCATTTGCGGCACAAAGGACAAAGTGGAAAGCATATGTTGTTTCAACTATTACTTTCACATCTGTCATTTCAAGATATGCAAAACTTTGATATCACCGTTTCGACGTTTCCAGTTTGATTAACTGTAAGAGCAGTGAAACTGTGGTACTCTTCTGGAGGAGGTTGTGATGGTTGATTCATTGAACAAGTTCAAGAAGGGCCTGCCTTGAATGCTTTTCTTGGAAGTAATATCATAAGTAAGGCCCCTTTCACACGAGGGTGCAATGCGTGACGTGAATGCATAGCACCCGTACTGAATCCTGACCCATTCATTTCAATGGTTCTATGCACATGAGCGTTTTTTTCACGCATTAGTTCTGCGTTGTGTGAAAACCGCAGCATGTTCTATATTCTGCGTTTTTCACGCAGCCCTGGCTCCATAGAAGTAAATGCGGCTTCAGTGAAAAAACGCATTGCATCCTGAAGCAAGTGCGGATGCAGTGCGTTTTTCACTGATGGTTGCTAAGAGATGTTGTTTGTAAACCTTCAGTTTTGTATCATGCACGTGGAAAACGCATCAAAACACATTGCACCCGTGCGGAAAAAACTGAACAACTGAACGCAATCGCAGACAAAACTGACTGAACTTGCTTGCAAAATGGTGCGAGTTTTCCTGAACGCACCGTGAGCACATCCTGACCTAATCCGTCACACTCATGTGAAAGGGGTCTAATAGTTACTAAATTTCTGGTGAAGGGATATTCACCAGGGGGGCTCCGTTCTCGTGAACAGTGGTATTGGTATGTGCCAGCTTTGGGTAAATAAACATTAAAGCCCATAGCAATATTTATATTACATACCCATACACACCAATGTTGTGCTCGTTTTTTTTAATATACCGTACATTTATTATATTTTTTTAGCTTCCATATTACCTTCCTTCTGTTTCTCTCTCTATTGTATTTAGTTGTTTCCTTTTTTGTGGCAGTTAGAACTGAGAATTTGTCATCTGCACAATATACTGTGAATGTAGCCAGATTTATAAGAAATGTTTCTGGCTTTGTTTGCTTTGTGCTGTTTGAGATAACTACATTGCTCACTATGGGCAACATTTATTAAGATTGGCATATTACATGCCAGTATTAATATATTCTACACTGATATCAGATGTTTCACAATTTTTAAGAGTCGCATTCCCCTTAATAATTGTGGTGCATCTGCGCAGGTCTATGCACAGAAAAAAATAATCTACACCAGCAAGGGACTTGTTACCACCTATTCTCCACTCCCCAAAGTGGGAGGGGGGCTCTAAACCCCCAAAAGTTTTGGGTATCCATGCCAGGCGTTAAACTCTGCGACTTTTTGATGCTAGTTTTATGGCTTCCAGGGATCATAAATTTCCCCAAAGGAAAACTATGATAAATAGCTCCCCTATGGAACACAAAGTACTAGCTCCATGACAATCAAGTTACACGGAAACCTTGGCAAGCACAAGTGCATATTCTTAGAAAAAACAATATTCATGTACGTTCTGTGGCTGTTCAATAGCACTTATAAATACCTTGGGATAGTGAATTTAATGAATTCTATTAATACAGCAGTGTTCAATGACATCATATATGCTATTTTACACAGCAATGTGCCATTTGGGCTATCTATATATACATGTACTTTAGTTCCTGTTTGGAAAGGAAATGTAATATGATGATATCTGAAGTGCACTTAATATTTTGAGGTACTGCAAAGAAAATATTATCTACTATACATATGATTAGTAATTGCCATATAGTAAAGAATCTGTAGGAATACTTCTTCATCCATCTTGTAAACAAATCTTGCTTAGATCTGCAGTCTCATTCCTCAGAGAAACCAACTTCTCTGTTTGATAAATGATGTCTTGATCTTCCTATGAATGTGCTTGGAGATGAAAACATATGCTGTACATAACAATTTTCAAAATGGTATCTTGCAGGTGGTATCTTGTGATATATGTGGTAAAAAAAAGTTTTAAGTCAACATTCATGATGCTTTCAATCAAAAGCAAATCAGAAAACCAGAGGATTTAATGACAACTACTCAGACTGATGCTTCACTGGTTGAACACAATCACTCTTCCAAGGGTCTTTTGGTTGCACAGGGCATACAGACTTCTGGTCCATTGCCTCAGATCCTTGAATGAGCATTGCCACCTCTACTTATGGTACAGCTGGGAAATATAGGTTTCTTACCCTGCCATTCTCTGTCTTGTTGATCAAAGAAAGCTTTAGGTCTGTGGCCTACAATACACTAACCCACACACAGCGTCAGTATATCTGCAAAGACAACTTCACAGGCTCGATGAGACTTCAGCAGCTTTTCTCATTTTGATATCTAGATTTGGTGTTTTTTTCCTATACAAAAGAATGGGCACTATTGCACAAAGATCATTAATTTTTTAGGTACACATAGAGGGGATTATTAATTTCTGTGGAGCACATAGGAAGCATTGTGACATTATTGTGTGATGCACTTTTATGTGTAAATTCTGATGTTCAATATTGGGAATTTTATGCTTTTGAATATTATTTTTGGGGCACTATCAATCTAGCACCACTGAAGATTTACGAATTTATGTAAGCAAGGAAAAGGTCGAGAAGGCGCTGTAAAAGTGAGGAGCCAAAGATGTCTGGTCAGAAATCTCTGTAGACAAGACATCTTTATTGTAGTCTGGGCCAGATGAAAGACATGGCAAAAACTGTGAGGCATTGGGTTGAACTGTACTGTTGTTAGAGTCATGTGCCAGAAGGTGGGTTCCCTAAGTGTGTGCCCTTAGAGATCCACTGGATTTCACCCTTAACCCCCCATAAGGAGTTATGGAATTTGCTATAGCAAGATCCCAAGGGCACAGTCCACAGAATAGTCATGGATCGGTAACAATAGTTCAGTAGTATCATCATCAATAACTGAGCCAAAGTTCGTCACAAGAAGAGCAATTAGGATACAACAGAAGAAGCAGATGGCAGCATAGTCAGAAACACAGCTCAGTGTTAAAGCGACGAATAGAACAACAGGTCCTATATGAACTCTCCAAGGGATAAGACAGACCTACAGATGTGGCCAGCATTATTTTGACAGCGGGTTGCTCCAGGATGGTCACTTTAACACAATTTGTTGTATTGCTGTAATGTGCTTTTGTTCCATTGACACATTAAACCAGTCAAAATAATGGTGGCTACATCTGTAATATCTGGGAATAAAGCTGTGGTAAGAATTAATCAGGAATCAAATCAGGAACAATAGCACAGGGAGTGAGAGCAAGGGCAAAAATGAGCCTCAAACACTCGGTAAGACACAGCAAAGTGATTCACATTAAATAGGCTGCCAAATCTGCTTTCTTCTTCATGCGCTATTTGCTTCAGTAAAACAATACCGCAGTGGATCCTAGACACCAAAGCCAAATCCAAGAACCAAAACCAGGGCCACAGTGTCAAACAAGAAAAAAGAATCAAATTGCTTAGTAACCTGATGAAGTCATGAGCAGGAACTACAACTGATCATGTGATAAGATGAGTAAAAACTGTGTAATATGGTCTGCAAAGCATCTATATAGAACTAGTATCTAGCACTATGTTTGACTGTATAGTGGTAAAATTGGTCAAATTTATCATAGAATATTGATTTTCAGTAGCAGTATGGTGGTATCATTCAGGCACTTTGGGGCAGATTAACTAATCCTGTAGATCAGTGTTCCTCAACTCCAGTCCTCAGGCCCCACCTGCCGGTCATGTTTTCAGGATTTCCTTAGTATTGGACGGATGATATAATTAGTGTCAGTGCATCAGGACTTACCACAGGCATGCATTCTGTGGGATATTCTCAAATTATGACTGGAAAGTGGGCATTAGTAACTGTGAGCCTATGTGTGATAATAAGTGGTCATCATGTGGTGGCATTATTTGGTCCTTGTACGGGGAAATTATTGGTTAACTTTGTATAGTGCATTTTGTTTTGTATGGAAGTAATATCTAATCACTGTACAATGGTTATATTTGCTCCTAGTAGTTTGGCAATGTTATATTTTATAAATATGGGTATAATCTTTCTTGTTGAGGGAGGTCATATGAGTTGGGCTTGTGACCCTGATCTTTTAAGGCAAAATGGTTACATTGCATTAATGGTTAATGGGGGTGCAGTGTGACAAACCATGGCTTTGACATAAAAGAAGCAAAAAAAAATCCAACACTGTTGGATTTTTGGTTACAGTTTGCAAGTGGCACGTGAGTTTGCCCTCACATGGTTGCCAACTGTCCCAAATTCTCTGTGACTGTTCCTGATTTTCAGAGACAGACTCAACATATTTGTCATGCTAAAAACAGGCAGTCATCACTAGGGTTGAGTGAACCCGAACCTCACTGGGTTTGGGTTTGGATAGTGAAGGAATTCCGTTATGGATTCCGTTTTATGGAATATAACGGTATTCGATGACGAGAAAATGGAAGTTTATGGCCAAGCATGACGAGAAAATAAAAGTTTATGGCCAAGCATAACAGATCCATCTGGTTTCCGTTATGCAGGACTTTGTTTTCCGTCCAAAATACCATATTTTTTGCCCTATAAGACACACTTTTTTTCCGCCCAAAGTGGGGGAAAAATGTCACATCATCTTACGGAGTGAATACTAATGAGTGCTTCCTGTCAGGACCGGCAGTCATTGCACCCGTTCTGCTGGTCCTGCCCCTGACTCTGGTGGCGAGGTGGTTGCCCGGGGTCAGGCTTCGTCCACTATTTCGGCAGGCTCCTCCTCCAGCCGGCGGTCTCTGGCTGTGGATGCGCGTCCCAGGCAGGGGACGCGCACAACGGTCATAAGTGCCAGGGACGTGGCTGGTGCGCACTCTCGCTCGCGGCCTGTTACTGGTCGCCGGAAAACGCGAGCAATATAGTGTCTGTTTATTTTCTGTTTATTGGTATCTCATGAGTTAAGTTTTTGTTCCTTGCTTCTCCTCCCAGTCAGCTGGTTGGGTGGGGTCTGCTAGGTATTTAAGGCCCTCTAACTTTTACCTAGCTGCCAGTGTTTGGAGTTTCCTTGCTACTACCTGGTTTGACATTCTTGCTCTGCAGTTTAGACTCTTTATGTTCTTTGACCCTTGGCGTGTTTTTGACTACTTCTCTCTGCTTGCTGATTTTGTTCCTGACGTACTCTCCTGGTTTTGACGCGGCTACCTGACTACCCATTTGGTTCTTGTTTGTCTGTCTTGTTTGTCTTCCCATCCCCCGCACTTTTTTTAGTGTATTTCCAGTCTTCAGGTTGTCGGCTCAGGGATTAGCCTGAGCGGGCAATAGGCAGGGAAAGGGGTTGGGATTAAGCTTAGGGATCACTTACCCCTTATCTGTGTATCCCAGCCCTGACACTTCCTTTATGGAAGCGTTCATTAGTACCGGAGGACTGGGAAGCAGTGAAGGCTCTGTACTCACCGCATCCTGGTCCTTGGATGTCGGCTGTGCCGTGGCTGCACACAGCGTGAGGGCACTGGTGGTGAGGAGTGGTGGCATCCGGAGCAGGAGATGTAAGTGTTTTTGTTTTTATTTTTTATTTTGTTCTGTGGTGTGTGGCTGATAAATGGCATGTGGGCTGATAAATGGCATGGGGGCTGATTGATATAAGGCAATGGGGGCTGATTGATATATGGCAGGGGGGCTGATAAATGGCATGGGCGCTAATAAATGGTATGGGGGGCTGATATATGGAATGGAGGGCTGATATATGGCATGCGGGGCTGATCTGAGGCATGGGAGGCTGATATGAGGCATGGGGGGCTGATATGAGGCATAGGGGTCTGATCTGAGGTCTTATTGGGGTCTTATTAACATTGGGGTCTTATCTGAGGTCTGATTGAGGGTCTTATTAACATTGGGGGTCTGATTGGCGCTGTGAGCTGAGGTCTGATTAACATTGGGGGTCTGATTGCTGACCTGATCTGAGGTCTAATGAAAAATATTTTTTTCTTATTGTACTCCTCTAAAACCTAGGTGCGTCTTATGAGCCAGTGTGTCGTATAGAGTGGAAAAATATGATACATATCTTTGGTTCTGCTTGTAGATGAAGATTATATACCCTATCTATTAAGGCCAGTATTTCAGTCCGATAAGGACCTAAAGACACGCATTCCCACATCATATGCATAAGATTGAGATCTTGTACACCACACAATGGGCAGGCAGAGTCAGACCAGACGCCCTATTTATATACTGAAGAGTACTATATGTACTGTACTCTTCTGATGCAACCTATGCTCCTATTTTTACCTGTACTACATGTATTGTGTATCTCTATACCTGTGCCCAGATAATCCAAAGAACCCCCAAAACAATTGTAGCTATAGCATCCAAAACAGTTGTTGAAAAAGTGCTGCCAAACAGTAACACTAGCTCAAAATAATGACACTCAGAGAGTCCCCCAAATAAAGCCAGTAAAAAAGGTAATTACCAGTAGGCTTTCACATATCAGTTTCTTTCCATGTGCCAGAGGTTGGCACAAGAGGGTGAATTATACGAGAAGCAGAGATGTATTACTGCTGAGACAGACCTGTGGTTGTGTATAATAGAGTCTGACATGTCAGAAAGTGAATGTGAATTAAATATGCACAAAAGATAAATAGTAGACAGATGACACGCGGTGATATAAGGCAAATCTAATTCTCTGGTGGTTGACCACACCTTATTCAGTTTTCATCCCATTCCTAAGACTGAAGCACACATCAAAATATATGTAGTGTCTCAGAAAGGCCATTCAAAGGAAAGCAAACAACTCAAAACATTTGGAATCTGGGAGCGCAAGCTTTGAAAAAAGATGTCTAAGCCAGCAGATTAAAAGTTTACATTTCATTAGCATTTTGCTTTATAGCTAAAAGGCAGTCTGAGGGACATCTGGTCCAGCACTTCATAAAAGCCATTGAAAGGCTCAGGCCTAGGATCTTAGACCCAGTTTCCAAATGGTATATCTGTGTGCTTTGAGTCTTGAAGTGATGTCATAAATATTCATTCTTTTACACTATATTTTCTGCCCACACATACTAGAATGAAGGCTGTACTGGTGACAGAACAATAAAGAGAGAATTATGTATCGAATACATGTCTCTGGACATCCTATACGAACCCAATTACAAATATACTGTGACAATGAATGATTAGGGTCAATCTGAAAAGGCTGATTTCAGTGTTATGAGATTGAATGATGTTATAAGGTTTGATAAAGGTTTGAAGAGGTCTCAAAGATGAGATATCAGAGAACTAGGCATACAAAAGAAAAGATAAAGAGAGAGCTCATAGGCAGGACCACAAGTAATGAAAGGCACAAAGCAGACAAATACAGGCTGCTCACCCTGTGTTGTTGAACACAGCATCCTGTTAGGCGGTGCAGGAGAAGGTTCAGCTGCTGTACGCCATCCTTCTGGTGTCCAGGATATCCGGAACTAACAATGGCAGGTTAGGAAACAATAGGACTTACAGCGGTGTTGCAATAAACTGTTCGAAGATAAAATCTTGAAAGTGAGAAATGCTTTATTGGTGAGACAGACAGCACGTCTGACTTCGTCTTGCCTGACGAAAAATTCTGTCCGATCCCAAAGCACATTGTCTTTTCCACCAATAAATCGTCTCTCACTTTCAAGATTTTATCCCTGAAGAGTTCACTGCAGTGCCGATGTAAGAGAACTAGAACTTTGAACAGATAGGAAGGCTAGGTAAAGTTGTTCACTACCACCACTTGTACCACACCACTCCAGGTAAATTACAGTAAGTTCCAGCAAGACTAAAGTAAACATAAAAGAATATATGCCGTTCATGGACTTTTTTTAGTACATGCTGGTTTAACAGCTATAATTTTTCTTTCATAGGTTATACAAATAATTTTTGTACATGTTCTATTATTCAGGATACATGGGGCTTTATTTTTATAGCATTTAAATATGTCAGCATTTTAGGTGTTGTTTTTAGAAAATGAATAAAAAAACAATACAAATAAATAAAAAGGGCAATAAAGGACCACTCTGGATACTTTAACTTTCCATTTATTTCTTATACAGTTGTTTCCATCTGTAACTAGTGTGGACATATCAAGGAAATATAGCTTCTCTATACACAATTAACAACTCATTTTGAACTATCCTGCTATCCATTCAAACACTCAAGTGATTGTGGGGTCTCAGGGCTCTTTTATGTGAGACGAAGATCGGCAATTGTCACAAAGGAAAATTTGTACAAACGCTCGTTCCTAATAAGTGGTCCATAACAATATGCGACAGATCACTCAATAATTACACCAAATTGCAGCACAAAAAATCCTAGTTTGTTAGTAGCACATCATTCTGTGTAAACAGCGGTGTTCTCTTGACAAACAATGGACCTGTATAGGGACAAATGATCACTTATATCTATATAGTAGAGATCATTTCTGCTTTTAACTGCAGCAAACAAAAGTGCAATGATTGGGAATGGACTTTCTCATTCATGATCACTGCTAACTCTATCGGCCCATGTAAATGGGCCCTACCACCGTAAGCAGCATTGAATTCCATGTTTTGAGTCATCAGGACAACAGAGGAACTGAAAACTACACAGTCTTACTCTGTCCAATCAGTACTAGTGCTGTCATACAGAGTGAAGACACATCATATTAGTATTGGAAATCTCCGGGGCCTTTTTTGGTGCACATGGTCTCATTGATAAGAGCTTTGATTCAGCAGCAAGGCTATTCAAAATTAGTAATTTCATGTGTTCAGGCAAATGAATCAAGGGAGGCATTTCTACCATCTACAGTGAAATGTTATGCTCTATAATTATATAATGAGTTGGGAAACCATTTCAAATAAAGAATTCTCTCTACAAAGTCGACATCAAGCACTGAGGTGCCCCAATTGCTATACACACTGCATAAACCATCTAGAGAATATGTGTGAATTACAGCTAAGCTGGTATTTAACCCTTGCTAGGCAAGCCAGAACTTATCATGCTAACTTGGAACTGTGCTGGCATCAGGGTCATGCCAAAGGCAACTTTTATCTCTACAATATGTCATAAAAATGTCTCCCTGAAGCTAACCCTGCAGAACCTTTCATTTGATATTATACCCTACAGATTTATATGATTTTTTGTGGAAGCCAGATCACAGCTGGCATCTAACTGGAAAATGACTATAGACTAAAGATTAGCTATCAATTCTAAATGATCAGATTCATTTTGAATTTCACAACAATTTGTCATGCCAAATGAATCCATTGATTAGTTTGGGACAAATTGCATGAAAATGGTGCCCAGGGCCATTTTATTGTGAATATTTGCAGGGAAAACCAAGAGGGAGGAAGAAGATGGAGGATCATATGACACTGGGAGGAAGTGGGGGAATTGTCCTGATTGGCTTAGCGACTTAGAGACAGCCTGGATCAGCCAATCAGGGGCAAGATTGAGAAGGGTCCTCTTCTGAGAACGTCACAGAACAGCATTCTGTGTTCATCTTCTGACCTCAAAGAATGTGTTATGGCAGTGCCTGACAAAAAAAAAAAAAAAAAGCTATTACAGACACAAGCAACTAATTTATTGTGATAGGGACACTATAGGGAGACAACCGGGGGATATAATTGGGTACATTTTAGGGAATTTGATCAGACAGAGCTTTAGGAAAAGTCACCCACTTATGTGCCTATATCCTCCAGAAAAAGGAACTCATTTTATCTATATTTGAACAGACAGCTTTAAAAACAAAAAATCAGTTCATAGGCTTTATTGCCAGCAGCACCCCAACAGCATTCTACTGCAAACACTGAGCCAATTTTTTTCTTCTAAACACAATTTCAGTGCACATACCTGTGTTATTTAATGCATTGAATATTGCTGCAAGATAATGGGTAACTGCAACAAAAGATTTACGTTAACGCCTGATGAAGGGTCTGTTCCAGACCTGAAACGCGTTGTAAATTAACTTATTATAACATTCTTGGTCTACAGTGTACCCTGACTGCATTCTGAAGGTAGCACCATTGATTGAAGTTCGCCTTCTTTTCTTCTGAACTCTAGTTATCTAGTGTCTAGATACAACAAAACTAATACTGCAATAACACCATTTTTATACCTGTGGCATGTTATTAAATGAACTGCATATTGCTGCAAGATAACGGGTAGTTACAGCAAAAACAATACTGAAATAACACAATTTTTACACTCATGGCCTGTTATTAAATGTGTTGCATATTTCTGAAAGATAACGGGTAGTTTTAGCAAAAGCAATACTGGAATAACGCAATTTATATACCTATGATATTGAGCACATAGTTCAAAGACATTTTACTGCAAAAATTGCATTGTTATATCAGTGATTTAATTGAATGCATAGTTCAGACATTTTACCACAAACATTACATTGTTATATTCATGTTATGAGATTCATCAAACCAAAGACATTTTACTACAAAAAATGCATTTTTAACAAAGTAAACTGTCAATACCAGGGTGCAGTGTGCTTGTAAAAGGGGAAGGACATTTAATTGTGTCTCTGTCTTTAAATTATAGAAAAAAAACCTGCAATTTTGTTAGTACCATTGAATAATCTGTGTACCAAACCAGGGACTTTTCATTTATAGGCCTCATAATAAAATGTCTGAAAAATGGAAGAGTGCAAAATGAAAGACCCAGAACTCGTCATCTGAAAGTCAGAATGTGGGTAGTAGCAGCCATTCAGACAGTAGTAGTTGTAGGCCACAGTTCTCCTTGGCTTCCAATAGGTGCCACATTGTTATTAAAGACAAAGAGGATGAGATTGTGGACTAGATTACTCCTCCTCTCAATAGCAGCAGGATGATGTGGATGTCACCTCTGAGTCTGAAACCGTACCTTGGAGGTAGCGGTCACAATATTCATCCTGCTCCTCCTCCTTGTAACCCCAGAGAAGACTTTCAGTTGAATCCTCTGTCCTCACTGCCCCCTCCTAGTGAGGAGCCATCTTTTTTTCCTAAGAAGAGACAATAAAATTCTATGTGCTATGGAAAATTCTCAAGACAGTCTCTCTGTTGACAACTATAAGAACATTCATCGTTTTGATTGCCATGAGGAGAAGGTTCAGAAAGAGGCGGGGGACCTTATGCACACCTGTTGTTCTTAGTGTTCTTAGTGGCAACTGTAGCCATGGTAGAGGCAGTAGGGACAGTGGTAGGTATAGTGGCACTTGGGGAAAATACAGAGCAGGGAATCGGTAGGGGGGCCAAGAAGCCCACTATGACATATCTCAGTCTGATATTTTTTAAGCGCTATGCCAGGTTGATACAAATCAGCAAATGGAGATGTATCGCCTCCACCCCCAGGTTTAGTCTTATCTGGACTCTGGCCTTTCTCAGTTTATACCATGTTCCCTGACCTCATTACTTCTGGGCAGACAGACTGGAAAAGTGCCTGAACTGGCCCAGTTTGCTCTCTCTGTTTTGTTTTGTCCAGCCTCCAATGTCAGAGAGGGTTTTCAGCACAACAGAGGGCATTGTGACACCGAAACAGACAAAGTCTCTCGTATGATATATTGCACAATAAGTGTTTTATGAACGATTTATGAATTGTTTTATGTATTTTTTATTAATTATTGACAGCAAGGGCCCTGCTGACATATATTGTATATTTTTATTATACTCAGGTAGGGGAGTGCCACATATGCCACAAACTGGGTTGGTCTGTTATCAGTGCACCCCATTTTTTCTATTTATTCAGCAGAGATAAGCCACTGAATTTTTTGCAATTGCTCTATTTTTTTCTTTCTCTTACTATTTTCAGAATGGCCACACATCCTTGACATTATCGTTTTGTAGAATTTTGTGTATTTCTTTTTTTGTATTTTTTTTTTCCTGATAGTTTCTTCTTGTTGTTGCAGTTTCTGATGTAAATACATTTTTATTTTAATTTTTAAATTTAAATTAAAAAAAAAAACATGGGTAATGGTTAGAGATGAGCGAGTAGTGAAATATTCGAAAGTTCGAAATTCGATTCGAATAGACCGCGAAATTCGACTATTCGACCGAATATCGAATCCCATTAAAGTCTATGGGAAAAAAATGCTCGCCACTTGGAAATCTCAATTCGACCACTTGGAGGTCACCAAGTCCACCCTGAAACCTCAGAAAAGGATGCCAACACTGCTGGAATGCAACTGGGACAGCAGGGGAAGCATGTCTGGGTGCATATAACGCGCCCAAGTCGCACTATTACGCCACTATCACAGCCTCTCAACAATACACTCCAAAGACAATATAACCTCTCTGTAAAGTGAGACCATACAAGGAAACCTTCTTTCCTCTACATTGCCATGGACCCCAAGCCATACTAGACAAAAAAGAAGATAAAATTCTGCACCCCTTAAAATCACGTTGCCTATGACAACCACAGATGGCATAGGCAAGGGGGAAAGCAAATAGACCCCACCCCTAATTGTCATTGTGTGTGTGTGTGAGATGTGGTCAGACATGTCTTCTTTAAAATGTAAAAACAACTCAAACACATGCAGAAGCCTTAAAATGCCCAAATTGTTGGCGCTTGAGATGTCAGTGACCCGACCTGGCCCAGTGTCATGTCTAGCAGGTAAAGCAGTGGGGATGTTGAGGGATGCGTAGGACCGCAAAAGGCAGGAAGAGGCCGTGGGCTGGCCAGAGGCTCATGAAAAATTATGTGGAGGCCCAAGAGGTGAGACGTCTTAAAAATTGTGTGGAGGCTAAAGAGGTGAGACCTCTTAAAAATTATGTGGAGGGCCAAGAGGTGAGACCTCTTAAAAATTATGTGGAGGCCCAAGAGGTGAGACCTCTTAAAAATTATGTGGAGGCCAAAGAGGTGAGACCTCTTAAAAATTGTGTGGAGGCTAAAGCGGTGAGACCTGTTAAAATTTTTGGTGTAGGCCCAAGAGGTGAGACCTTGATAAAATTTTGTGGAGGCCCAAGAGGTGAGACCTTGATAAATTATGTGGAGGCCCAAGAGGTGAGACCTGTTAAAAATTTTGTGGAGGCCCAAGAGGTGAGACCTGTTAAAAATTTTGTGGAGGCCCAAGAGGTGAGACCTGTTAAAAATTTTGTGGAGGCCCAAGAGGTGAGACCTGTTAAAAATTTTGTGGAGGCCCAAGAGGTGAGACCTGTTAAAATTTTGTGGAGGCCCAAGAGGTGAGACCTTGATAAAATTTTGTGGAGGCCCAAGAGGTGAGACCTGTTAAAAATTTTGTGGAGGCCCAAGAGGTGAGACCTGTTAAAAAATTTTGTGGAGGCCCAAGAGGTGAGACCTGTTAAAAATTTTGTGGAGGCCCAAGAGGTGAAACCTCTTAAAAATTATGTGGAGGCCCAAGAGGTGAGACCTCTTAAAAATTATGTGGAGGCCCAAGAGGTGAGACCTCCTTAAACATTTTGTGGAGGCCCAAGAGGTGAGACCTCTTAAACATTTTGTGGAGGCCCAAGAGGTGAGACCTCTTAAACATTTGTGGAGGCCCAAGAGGTGAGACCTCTTAAACATTTTGTGGAGGCCCAAGAGGTGAGACCTCTTAAAAATTATGTGGAGGCCCAAGAGGTGAGACCTCTTAAAAATTATGTGGAGGCCAAGAGGTGAGACCTCTTAAAATTATGTGGAGGCCCAAGAGGTGAGACCTCTTAAAAATGATGTGGGAGGCCCAAGAGGTGAGACCTCTTAAACATTTTGTGGAGTCCCAAGAGGTGAGACCTCTTAAACATTTTGTGGAGGCCCAAGAGGTGAGACCTCTTAAAAATTTTGTGGAGGCCCAAGAGGTGAGCCATAAATATATAAATTTTTCTTATTTATGGAGCAATTCTACGGGCGGTTAAGGAGGAGGAGGAGGAGGTGGAGGAGGAAATGGCACTTCATACAGATGGCACTTCACTTTTGGCTGCTTTCCACTGTTGGAGAAGCAAAGTCCGGGTCAATCCACTTGCTGTTCATTTTGATTAGCGTCAGCCTGTCGGCACTGTCGGTTGACAGGCGGCTGCGCTTATCGGTTATAATGTCCCCGGCTGCGCTGAACACCCTTTCTGATAGCACGCTGGCGGCAGGGCAGGCAAGCACCTCCAAGGCGTACAGGGACAGTTCCAGCCACGTGTCCAACTTGGAGACCCAGTAAGTGTAGGACGCCGAGGGATCGGGGAGGACAGGGGTACGGTCTGCCAGGTACTCCCGCAACATCCACCGATACTTGTCCCTCCTGCTGATAGCGGGCCCCGCAGTGATGGAAGTTGCACGAGGGGGTGCCATGAACGTGTCCCACACCTTGGAGAGTGTTCCCCTGGTGGCTGTGGGCCTGATCAATGTTGAGGGACTCTGGGAGACCCTCTCCTCTCTGCCGCCAGCGATGGTGGGTGGGAAAATCTCCATCATGTTCTGCAAGAGTTCCCTCTGGTATTCCAGCAATCGATTCGTCCTCTCCTCTACCGGAATAAAAGAGGAGACGTTATCTTTATACCGGGGGTCCAGGATTGCGAAGACCCAGTACAGTTTGTTCTCCACTATCCGGACAACACGTGTGTCCCGGGAAAAGCAGCCCAGCATGAAGTCAGCCATGTGTGCCAGACTCTGAATAGGCATGACGTCACTGCCCCCACCAGAAGGATCACTTGCCATTTCCTCCTCTTCCTCTTCCGCCTCCTCTCCGCCCCATCCGCGCTGAACCAATGGGACGCACACAGCCTGACTGCTACCCTCGCCGCCAGCATCCTCCTCCTCTTCCACAGCCACCTCCACATCGTCCTCCTCCTCCTCATCCTCCTCCTCCTCCTGCAACTGCCACCGAGAAGCAGACAAAAGTGTGGTCTGACTGTGTAGCTCCGTTGCGTCTCCTCCTACCCCCGTCTCCTCTGCGTGCAATGCGTTCTCCCTTATTGCGATGAGCGATTATTTAAGGACGCATAGGAGCGGGATGGTTACGCTCACTATAGCGTCCTCGCTGCTGACCTTCTTGGTGGACTCCTCAAAGATACGCAGTACATCGCATATGTCTGCCATCCATGGCCACTCGTGGTTGGCAAACTGAGGGAGCTGAGTTGGAGGCACGCGTGGATTCATAATCTGGTACTCCATCAATGCTCTCTGCTGCTCACACACCCTGGCCAACATGGAATAGGTGGAATTCCAGCGAGTCGGCAGGTCGCACAACAGCCGATGTTCAGGCAAATGGAGGCGTTGCTGGAGTTTTTTTAAGCTAGCAGCAGCTACAGTTGACTTCCGAAAGTGAGCGCACAAGCACCGCACTTTCACCAGTAGCTCTGCCAGGTTGGGGTAAGTCTTTAGAAATTTTTGGACTACCAGATTAAAAACGTGGGCCAGGCATGGTACGTGATTGAGTTCGGCAAGCTCCAGAGCCGCCACCAGGTTACGGCCGTTATCGCACACGACCATGCCTGGTCCTAGCTGCAGCGGCGACAGCCACATCTCCGTCTGCTGCAATATGGCGTCCCTCACTTCTGGGGCGCTGTGCTTCCTGTCGCCCAAGCTGATGAGCTTAAGCACCGCCTGCTGACGTCTCCCCGCGCCAGTGCTGCAACGCTTCCAGCTAGCGGCTGAGGGCGATGTTAAGGCAGAGGAGGAGGAGGAAGAGTAGGGGGGTGTATCAGAACCCGTGCTGGCAATCTTGGGCGGGGGTGGTAGGTAGGCCGTCTCTGTTTGCGACCCCGTCCCCGCTTCCACAACATTCACCCAGTGTGCCGTCAAAGAAATGTATCGTCCCTGGCCGCAAGCGCTTGTCCACGAGTCGGTGGTCAAGTGGACCTTTGCGCTGACTGCGTACCTCAGGGCCCGCCTGATGTTACGCGACACGTGCTGGTGCAGGGCGGGGACGGCACTCCGGGAAAAGTAGTGGCGGCTGGGGACAGAATAGCGAGGTGCGGCAGCCGCCATCAGGTCGTGGAAGGCCTGCGTCTCCACAAGCCTAAACGGCAACATCTCCAGGGCCAGCAGTTTGGAGATGTGGCAGTTTAAGGCTTGGGCTTGGGGTGACTCGAGGTGTACTTCCGCCTGCGGTCGAACGCCTGCGAGATGGACAGTTGTTGGGACGAGGAGTGTGAAGGTGCAGGCGAAGAGGCGGGGGAAGGGGAGGCTGAAGGAGAAGGCCCCAAAGTAGCCGAGGCAGAGGCAGATGTGGAGGTGTCCTGGCTGGAGGTCTGGACCGCAGTGGCAGCACACAACAAAGGGGAAGAGGCAGTGGCAGCAAGACCGGGCGCAGGTTGTATTGCGTTTGCTCTCTCCCACTCAGCCCAGTGCTTGAATTCCAAGTGACGCCGCATGCCTGAGGTGGTCATATTGCTCTTCTCAGAGCCCCTACTCAGTTTTGAGTGGCAGAGTGTGCAAACCGCGCTCAGTTTGTCATCCGCACAAACATTAAAAAATCTCCACACCACAGAAGTACGAGGCCTCGATGGGGGAGCTTCGCGCAACTGCCCGCTGCCGGGAACAGCTTAGGCCCTGCTGGCTGTGGCCTCACTTCTCTGTCTGGACTGTCCTCTGCCTATGGACATCCCTCTGCCTGTAGACATCCCTCTGCCTCTGGACATCCCTCTGCCTCTGGACATCCCTCTGCCTCTGGACATCCCTCTGCCTCTGGACATCCCTCTGCCTCTTGCTGCCTTTTTCGGTGCTGCGCAGACCACCACCTCTCCACTGCTTTCCTCGCTGGACATCACCCCTGGCCAAGTGGGGTCGGTCATTTCGTCATCCACCACCTCCTCTTCCACTTCCTCACTCTGCTCGTCCTGCTGCCCACTGGACATTCCAACAGCCTCCCTTGATGGCAACTGCATCTCATCATCATCATCGCTCATGATAACAGATGCTGGCTCAGGGTCCACATCAGCAGGAGATGGCGAAAACTCAAGTGTTTGGGCATCACTACAAACAAATTCCTCTGCTAGCTCCTGGGATTCTTCCGGCACATCTGAAAAAGGACCCGAAAAGAGCTCCTGGGAGGGGTCAATGGTGGGATGACTATGTTGGCCAGGTGTGGAGGAAGGAGGGTCAGAGTGAGACTGTGTGGATGACTGGCTGGTGGACAACTGTGTGGAAGCGCTATCGGCTATCCATTGCACCACCTGTTCAACAGCGGTGTAACCCGCCCCCTGCTTAACTGTCCCATAAAGGCAGGGATTCTGGATGAGCGGGATCCTGGCTGACCCTCACCAGCACGCATTGTATCCCCACTGGCTTCAACAAGGCCCCCAACAGCATTTCCGCGCCCCCGTCCTCGTCCACGTCCTATTCCGCTAGCCCCCCTCCGCATTTTATTTTTTTTTGGTTACAATATTTTGCCTTCACATTTTGCCGTGAAATTATTTTGCAAGAGAACGCACAGTACAGTTGCCAATTATAAGGCCTATATATTTTATAGTTCAAGGTACACAGCCGTGTACTAACTGTTCAGACGGTGGGTATTAACACCAGGTATTTAAATTAGTTTGCAAGAGAACGCACAGTACAGTTGCCAATTATAAGGCCTAAATATTTTATAGTTCAAGGTACACAGCCGTGTACTAACTGTTCAGACGGTGGGTATTAACACCAGGTATTTAAATTAGTTTGCAAGAGAACGCACAGTACAGTTGCCAATTATAAGGCCTATATATTTTATAGTTCAAGGTACACAGCCGTGTACTAACTGTTCAGACGGTGGGTATTAACAACAGGTATTTAAATTAGTTTGCAAGAGAACGCACAGTACAGTTGCCAATTATAAGGCCTATATATTTTATAGTTCAAGGTACACAGCCGTGTACTAACTGTTCAGACGGTGTGTATTAACACCAGGTATTTAAATTAGTTTGCAAGAGAACGCACAGTACAGTTGCCAATTATAAGGCCTATATATTTTATAGTTCAAGGTACACAGCCATGTACTAACTGTTCAGACGGTGTGTATTAGCACCAGGTATTTAAATTATTTTGCAAGAGAACGCACAGTACAGTTGCCAATTATAAGGCCTATATATTTTATAGTTCAAGGTACACAGCCGTGTACTAACTGTTCAGACGGTGTGTATTAACACCAGGTATTTAAATTAGTTTGCAAGAGAACGCACAGTACAGTTGCCAATTATAAGGCCTATATATTTTATAGTTCAAGGTACACAGCCGTGTACTAACTGTTCAGACGGTGGGTATTAACACCAGGTATTTAAATTAGTTTGCAAGAGAACGCACAGTACAGTGCCAATTATAAGGGCCTATATATTTTATAGTTCAAGGTACACAGCCGTGTACTAACTGTTCAGACGGTGGGTATTAACACCAGGTATTTAAATTAGTTTGCAAGAGAACGCACAGTAAAGTTGCCAATTATAAGGCCTATATATTTTATAGTTCAAGGTACACAGCCGTGTACTTACTGTTCAGACGGTGGTATTAACAACAGGTATTTAAATTAGTTTGCAAGAGAACGCACAGTACAGTTGCCAATTATAAGGCCTATATATTTATAGTTCAAGGTACACAGCCGTGTACTAACTGTTCAGACGGTGGTATTAACACCAGGTATTTAAATTAGTTTGCAAGAGAACGCACAGTACAGTTGCCAATTATAAGGCCTATATATTTTATAGTTCAAGGTACACAGCCGTGTACTAACTGTTCAGACGGTGGGTATTAACAACAGGTATTTAAATTAGTTTGCAAGAGAACGCACAGTACAGTTGCCAATTATAAGGCCTATATATTTTATAGTTCAAGGTACACAGCCGTGTACTAACTGTTCAGACGGTGGGTATTAACAACAGGTATTTAAATTAGTTTGCAAGAGAACGCACAGTACAGTTGCCAATTATAAGGCCTATATATTTTATAGTTCAAGGTACACAGCAGTAGTGCCAAATATAGTTTGGTATGTAGCAGAGCACCTAATACACCACTAATGCCTCTCTCTGTCCCTACTCCAGCAGCTTTCCCTGAATACAGCAGCCGTTCTCTGTAAAGTCTATATTGTAGCAAAGCTATCACTGTACTGCACTATAGTAGCCCTGATAAGGGCTTTTAATCACGCTCCTGCCTGTCCAACAGCTAAAACCTGTCTCTCCCTTCTCCAGCCTCTGTCCCTGACTAAGTTCACGCAGCATATGCGTACGAGCAGGAAGAGCTGAGTTTTTAATATTCGAGGTCACATGGTTTTTCCAGCCAATCCATGTAGACGCCGTTTTCGCGCTGCCAGCGTGCCTGTCATACCCCCCCTGCATGGTGATTGGTGGAAAAAGAGCACCAGGGAAGGTGGGAGGGGAAATGAATTCTAAGTGCGCCATCGCCGTTATACTCGAACGAAATCGAGTACGCCGAATAGCGTAGTATTCGATCGAATACCAGCTCGATCGAACACTACTCGCTCATCTCTAGTAATGGTAACTCCTAGTTGTCAATTTATTCATACAATTCTAGGAAGAATAAGAAAGAGTTCTAAAGAAAAGGTTCCCCTATGATTATTTCATAGGCAATATAAGCATTTACTAAAACAGAGATGTCAGGGGAGTTGGTTCTATTTGTTTCATTTATGTGCAGGTCACAATCAAAGAAATTTCATGCCATCTGTAATTTGTTGATAATTAACCATAATTTAAAAATGATCATATATTATATTAATTTACATATTTAAACAAAGCAACTACATTATCATACAGTGGTTGTCTTAAAGGGAACCTGTCATCTCCGAAACACCCCCTGAACTAAAGTAAGCAGTGTATAGTGAAAATGATGCTGAATCCGAATATGTAATTTTTATCTTCATACTCACTTCCATTCCGACGCTGTGCTCCCACAAACCAGCAGTAAAATGCTCTCAGTGGACTCCAGTGCACACTCACATAAGGGAGAGGACTCAAAGAAGAGTCCTCTCAATGCATTTTACTGCAGGTTTGTGGGAGCACAGCGTTAGAATGCAAGTGAGTATGAAGATAAAACTTACATAATCGGATTCAGCATCACTTACACTATACACCGCTTACTCTAGTTCAAGGAGTGTTTCGGAGATGACAGGTTCCCTTTAAGTATCATAAACCATATTTTGGCATTAATTTAGTTAAACGTCAAGATTTCTTTTTTGTTTATTATTTGAACATTGATTCTTTGAGCATGAGAAAAAACATTGTTATTTTGAAGTAACTGGTTATTAAATAAAGTTAGGATCTTATTATGTAGCATCACATATACTATATACTAGCCAAATACTCCATTCACCTTAGAACTGTGTTAGGGTACATTCACAAGACTATATGTATTTTGCAGTCCACAAAATGTTTTTTTTTTGCAGACCCATTGTAACAATGCCTTTTCTTGTCCGCAAAATGGACAAGAATAGGGCATGTTCTACATTTTTTATGTGGGATTGTAGAACGGACATACAAATGCATTTTTGTGGTCTTATTGAAATTATTGGGTGCAGATTGGATGTGTTTAAAAATATGGTCATGTGATTGGGTCTTGGTGTGTCACGACTAGTCACAATATTTTTTTTTTATACAATACAAAGGAATTATGGGGGTCAATTATTAGACTGAAATACACATATGTTAGATGGCGGCGTAACAGTTAGTTGTGCGGCGCTATCTGCGACTTCGCCCTGCTCATGCCAGGTCTAAAATTATGAGTGTGAGATGGTCGGGGAAGGGGACGGGCCAGCTGTTTCAGGTGTAGAAAAAGATCTAATCTAAGACCGTTCGGAAGCTGTCTTACATTTAGAACTAGCACCAGATGCACCGAAGTTATGGAGAGGCCTGTGCCTCTTCATAACTTCGGCAGAACCACCGCCAGCTTAGAGCTTTATTAAGACCAGTGTCTAAAACGCCAGTCTTAATAAATGTGCCGGTTTCTCCTTCTGGCGACCACCAAGTTGGTGTAGGGAGTTTTTTAGGCCAGGCAATGCCCCTTGGGAAATGGGAATGTAAATAAGCTCTTATCCAAGAGGACAGAAAATAGCTGGTTAGTGCTACCTATTAGATGGCTACCCTATAAGAAACATCTGGTCCTGTAAATCAGACCTTGGAACAATAACTTGGAAGATATGCCAAAACCACTGTTTCATGGTTTTTTGTCCCTCATCAGTGCAGAACATGGCACTGGTTTGATTTTAGCCTTGGGTGTTCTCCACAAAGAGAAACTAAATTCCTCCGAACCCTCTAATCCCATCAAACCATTATTCTCCTCTGCACTAATAAAGGCCTTTTTAAGAGACAGGGTAGCCATCCAATAGGTGACACTAGAAAGTCAGCTTTTCTAACCCTGGATACTAGCTTATCAACATTTACTCATACAGTATAAACAGTTTTTACTTACTGCAGGGAGATAGGTTAGAGTCTTTCCAACATTTAGAAATTTTTTATGTAGTTGCAATTAACGTATACAAGGCAACTGCTCAATGAGTGTATGGAAACTTGTTGAATTTAGCAATGGTAAAAATCTGGGCGAAGTGAGTTTGATCGTCCCGTATATCTATGTACTTGTGACAGGAAGTTTCTAATTTATATTGTTGTAATCCCATCAAACATGTAACTTTTCTACCCACTTTTTGACATCTACAGCATTTATTTGAAGAATGCTGATATTTTTAGCTACTCTTTGGTGTGAGGCACTCACTATCACAGGAATAACCAAATTTTTTTATATGAATAACTGTTCTAGTCTTCAACCTTTCGGAGGATACATGTGTACATTGTAGAGACATTAAATCCTACTCACATGTGGTGAATGAATTTCTCTATTTGACAGTTAATAGCTGCATGATACTGTCAGTACTATCACAACCAGTAAAATCGTGAGGCCATTAACTATTTTTTTGAAGATGTGGGTTTTTATTCAGCCAGGTGCCCCCTATACTACAGTTATTCTTACCCGAAATCAGATATACATTTTAAAACTGGAATTTGCTGATAACCAGCCCACTCACAAAATTAGCACAGTAGCATGGCCAATTAGCACAAAACATAACTTCATGTGTTTGTAGTGGTTTTGCAATGTGGTTTTTGACGGCTCCAAAAAAGGATCCGGCACTGCTGGATTCTCTACTTCACCACCAGATCCCCATTTATTGCAATGAGGTCCAGTGGTGATCAGGCTGATTTCTGGCATAAATGTCAGGTTTTGGCTGGACAAAAACCGCTGCATGCAACATTTTTTTGTCTGGCCGTCAGCCAGCATTTGCACCAGATCAGCTAGCTGGACCTCCTAAACAGAGTTGTCAACACAGCTTAAGATGAACTCTGCAGGCTGTTACTCTACCGCAACAGCCTGCCTGAGTTCACAATGTAGATGTGAACATAGCCTAATGGAATTCTCTTGTATTTAAGTGGTTTAACACTGTAATTAGAGATGAGCGAATTTTTCAAAAATTCGATTCGGTTGGTTCGCAGAATTTTCCGTTAAAAAACGGCTACTTCCGGCCTGCAGAGAGTCTGTATAGTGGTGTAGAACACTTTGCCTTGCAGTAACACGCATAGGGAGTCTGCTGTGGTAGTGAAACAATACTGTGAGCCAGTATGACACACAAATAACAGGCATCGCTCTTAGAATCGCTGCACACTTTACGTATTTTGGCAGTTATGGGGCCAAAACTGACCAAATAACGCAAGTCTGAACTGCACTCCTTACAGGTCAATGTTAGCGCCAGCTATAAAGAACGTGCAGAGGCCCAAGATCCTGCTAGAGTGCCAAAGAGCTCACTCCTTTTACACCAATTCACTGATTCCATATAGATTTCTACAGAACCTGTTCTATTACACGCTTAAACTAGCAGAGCCCCCCCCCCCAAGACAGTGTGAAGATGGCAGTGACAGCAGCATCAGGAGACCACAGAGTGGCACGAAGACAGTGTATAGGAGGCAGTGGCAGCAGCTGTAGCATCAGGAGACCACAGAGTGGTACGACAACAGTGTAGAGGAGGCAGTTACAGCAGCTGTAGCATAAGGAGACCACAGAGTGTTATGACGACAGTGTAGAGGAGGCAGTGACAGCAGCTGTAGCATCAGGAGACCACATAGTGGCACAATGACAGTATATAGGAGGCAGTGGCAGTAGCTGTAGCATTATGAGGCCACACAGTGGCACAACGACAGAGTGGGTAAATGGCAGCAGCCATAGTAGCAGAATTACGAGACCAAAGTGGCATGACAACAGAGATGGGTAGGGAAAAGTTCTTATGACCATTAATGTCTGTGCTGGAGGAAATGATGTAGATCAAGTGTCAACTGTTGTCAAGTTTGACCTGCCTGTGACTGCAGAAGGTCTGACAGAGTAGTATGACGACAGTGTAGAAGAAGCAGTGGCAGTAGTGGTAGCATTATGAGGCCACACAGTGGCACAACGACAGAGTGTGGAAGTGGCAGCAACAACAGAGTGGCCCGACAAGATCGAAAATGTTAGTTACAGACCCAGTGAGCAAATATCAAATATCATTAAGTATAATTTCGCAGTCACAGGCCCACTGAACAAATACCAGATGTCAGTAAGTAAAATTTCACAGTCACAGGCCCATCGAGCAAATATGAAATATCAGTAAGTAGAAGTTCGCAGTCACAGGTCCACCGAGCAAATATGAAATATCAGTAAGTAGAATTTCGCAGTCACAGGCCCACTGAGCAAATTATAACATGTCAGTAAGTAGAATTTCGCAGTCACAGGCCCAGTGAGCAAATATCAGATGTCAGTAAGTAAAATTTCGCAGTCACAGGCCCACTGAGCAAATACCAGATGTCAGTAAGTAAAATTTCGCAGTCACAGGTCCAGTGAGCAAATACCAGAAGTCAGTAAGTAAATTTTCACAGTCACAGGCCCACTGAGCAAATACCAGATGTCAGTTAATACATTTTCGCAGTCACAGACCCAGTGAGCAAATATCAAATATCAGTAAGTATAATTTCACAGTCACAGACCCAGTGAGCAAATATCAGATGTCAGTAAGCAAAATTTCGCAGTCACAGGCCCACTGAGCAAATACCAGATGTCAGTAAGTAAAATTTTGCAGTCACAGGCCCAGTGAGCAAATACCAGATGTCAGTAAGTACAATTTCGCAGTCACAGGCCCACTGAGCAAATATCAGATGTCAGTAAGTAAAATTTCGCAATCACAGACCCAGTGAGCAAAATTCAAATATCAGTAAGTATAATTTCTCAGTCACAGGCCCAGTGAGCAAATATGACATGTCAGTAAGTAAAATTTCACAGTCACAGACCCAGTGAGCAAATATCAGATGTCAGTAAGTATAATTTGGAAGTCACAGGTCCACTGAGCAAATATCAGATATCAGTAAGTAAAATTTCGCAGTCACAGGCCCACTGAGCAAATATCAGATGTCAGTAAGTAAAATTTCACAGTCACAGGCCCACTGAGCAAATACCAAATGTCACTAAGTAAAATTTCGCAGTCATAGGCCCACCGAGCAAATATGAAATATCAGTAAGTAGAAGTTCGCAGTCACAGGCCCAGTGAGCCAATATTAAATATCAGTAAGTATAATTTTGCAGTCACAGGCCCATTGAGCAAATATCTGATGTCAGTAGGTAAAATTTCGCAGTCACAGACCCAGTGAGCAAATATCAGATGTCAGTAATTAAAATTTTGCAGTCACATGGGTTGCATCAAAAGAGGCATAGATGCCTGTGATGAGAACATAGTCCTGCAGAAAAAGGGGGTCAGTCAGCACATCCAAAGTGCAGGTGCACGCTGCCATGGCTAGAAACACAAAGGAAAAAAACAAAACAGTGCAGCAGCACTCTGCAAACACAAATAATGTACAATAATGCCATAGTCATATAAAACATTTTGATACTAGTACTATGCTTATTTTGCAAAATTGAGAATCTTGGCAAATCATTTTGTACAAAATATTTGAGCCCATCTGCCATACGTCAAGGCGTTCTCTTTCAGACGGGAACCTAGCGCTAATTTCTACCTGTTGTGTGCCATAATGGCCACCACAAAACTCAGGGAGTGCTGGTTCCTCATGCATGCTGGGTCCACTCTGCCTTTGCCATTTTAGGTGCCTTAAAGGCCTCCATTGAATCCAGGAATGCAGGTACCAACATGCATGCTGAGCCCACTCTACCTCTCCTGGTGCTTTACAGCTTCAAATACATATACTGAGAGCAGGACACAGTTTTATACTTACTCTGATTAAAATCAGCCTATGAGGCAGACAGGCTTATCAGGAGTGCAAGACTGGCTGGAGCAGCCACACCTCCAGATCAGTATAACTGCAGAAAAAGCTGTAAAGCACCAGGAGAGGTAGAGTGGGCTCAGCATGCATGTTGGTACCTGCATTCCTGGATTCAATGGAGGCCTTTAAGGCACCTAAAATGGCAAAGGCAGAGTGGACCCAGCATGCATGAGGAACCAGCACTCCCTGAGTTTTGTGGTGGCCATTATGGCACACAACAGGTAGAAATTAGCGCTAGGTTCCCGTCTGAAAGAGAACGCCTTGACGTATGGCAGATGGGCTCAAATATTTTGTACAAAATGATTTGCCAAGATTCTCAATTTTGCAAAATAAGCATAGTACTAGTATCAAAATGTTTTATATGACTATGGAATTATTGTACATTATTTGTGTTTGCAGAGTGCTGCTGCACTGTTTTGTTTTTTTCCTTTGTGTTTCTAGCCATGGCAGCGTGCACCTGCACTTTGGATGTGCTGACTGACCCCCTTTTTCTGCAGTTATACTGATCTGGAGGTGTGGCTGCTCCAGCCAGTCTTGCACTCCTGATAAGCCTGTCTGCCTCATAGGCTGATTTTAATCAGAGTAAGTATAAAACTGTGTCCTGCTCTCAGTATATGTATTTGAAGCTGTAAAGCACCAGGAGAGGTAGAGTGGGCTCAGCATGCATGTTGGTACCTGCATTCCTGGATTCAATGGAGGCCTTTAAGGCACCTAAAATGGCAAAGGCAGAGTGGACCCAGCATGCATGAGGAACCAGCACTCCCTGAGTTTTGTGGTGGCCATTATGGCACACAACAGGTAGAAATTAGCGCTAGGTTCCCGTCTGAAAGAGAACGCCTTGACGTATGGCAGATGGGCTCAAATATTTTGTACAAAATGATTTGCCAAGATTCTCAATTTTGCAAAATAAGCATAGTACTAGTATCAAAATGTTTTATATGACTATGGCATTATTGTACATTATTTGTGTTTGCAGAGTGCTGCTGCACTGTTTTGTTTTTTTCCTTTGTGTTTCTAGCCATGGCAGCGTGCACCTGCACTTTGGATGTGCTGACTGACCCCCTTTTTCTGCAGTTATACTGATCTGGAGGTGTGGCTGCTCCAGCCAGTCTTGCACTCCTGATAAGCCTGTCTGCCTCATAGGCTGATTTTAATCAGAGTAAGTATAAAACTGTGTCCTGCTCTCAGTATATGTATTTGAAGCTGTAAAGCACCAGGAGAGGTAGAGTGGGCTCAGCATGCATGTTGGTACCTGCATTCCTGGATTCAATGGAGGCCTTTAAGGCACCTAAAATGGCAAAGGCAGAGTGGACCCAGCATGCATGAGGAACCAGCACTCCCTGAGTTTTGTGGTGGCCATTATGGCACACAACAGGTAGAAATTAGCGCTAGGTTCCCGTCTGAAAGAGAACGCCTTGACGTATGGCAGATGGGCTCAAATATTTTGTACAAAATGATTTGCCAAGATTCTCAATTTTGCAAAATAAGCATAGTACTAGTATCAAAATGTTTTATATGACTATGGCATTATTGTACATTATTTGTGTTTGCAGAGTGCTGCTGCACTGTTTTGTTTTTTTCCTTTGAGAACATAGTCCTGCCACTTTACAAATCACTAGTCAGACCACACATGGAGTACTGTGTACAGTTCTGGGCTCCTGTGAACAAGGCAGACATAGCAGAGCTGGAGAGGGTTCAGAGGAGGGCAACTAAAGTAATAACTGGAATGGGTGGACTACAGTACCCAGAAAGATTATGAAAATTAGGGTTATTCACTTTAGAAAAAAGACGACTGAGGGGAGATCTAATAACTATGTATAAATATATCAGAGGTCAGTACAGAGATCTCTCCCATGATCTATTTATCCCCAGGACTGTGACTGTGACGAGGGGACATCCTCTGCGTCTGGAGGAAAGAAGGTTTGTACACAAACATAGAAGAGGATTCTTTATGGTAAGAGCAGTGAGACTATGGAACTCTCTACCTGAGGAGGTGGTGATGGTAAGTTCACTAAAAGAGTTCAAGAGAGGCCTGGAAGTATTTTTGGAGGGTAATAATATTATAGGTTATAGTTACTAGAGATGGGTCGTTGATCCAGGGAGTAATTCTGATTGCCTGATTGGAGTAGGGAACTAATTTTTTTCCCTAAAGTGGGGAAAATTGGCTTCTACCTCACAGGGGTTTTTTGCCTTCCTCTGGATCAACTTATAGGAAAACAGGCCGAACTGGATGGACAGATGTCATTTTTCGGCCTTATAAACTATGTTACTATGTTACATGCCCACTGAGCAAATACCAGATGTCAGTAAGTAAAATTTTGCAGTCACAGACCCACTGAGCAAATATCAGATGTCAGTGAGTAAAATTTCGCAGTCACAGGCCCACTGAGAAATATCAAATATC
>ONZH01004338.1:0-17296 GCA_900303285.1 Rhinella marina
TTAGTGATGTGTCTTCATGGGAACTGGGGGCGCTGTTTCATGTTTGGGGGAATGGCCGGTGAGGTCTGGCTTTCTGGGGTGAAGACAGTGGCCACTCTAGCTGCTGTGGAGGTCACAGTTAAAGGGGCGGGCTTCTGTAGAGGTCACTGTTAAAGGGCAGGCTGCTGTAGAGGTCACTGTTAAAGGGGCAGGCTGCTGTAGAGGTCACTGTTGAAGGGGCAGGCTGCTGTAGAGATCACTGTTAAAGGGGCGGGCTGCTGTAGAGGTCACTGTTAAAGGGCGGGCTGCTGTAAGGTCACTGTTTAAGGGCGGGCAGCTGTAGAGGTCACTGTTAAAGGGGCGGGCTGCTGTAGAGGTCACTGTTAAAGAGGCGGGCCGCTGTAGAGGTCACTGTTAAAGGGTGGGCCGCTGTAGAGGTCACTGTTAAAGGGGCGGGCCGGTGAAGAGGTCACTGTTAAATGGGCAGGCACTGTAGAGGGCACTCTCGATATCTTTTAACGACACACACACACAAACAGTAAAAGAAATAGATTTAATATACCCCGGCGAAGCCGGGTCCTTCAGCTAGTATATAATATATGGGTGTTATATACAGTATGGTGGTGTTATATATAAATATATGGGGGTGTTATATGTTATGTATGGGTGTTATATATAATATATGGGGGTGTTATATGTTATGTATGGGGTGTTATATATAATATATGGGGGTGTTATATGTTATATATGGGGTGTTATATACAGTATAGTAATGTTATATGTTATATATGGGGTGTTATATACAGTATGGTAGTGTTATATGTATTATATATGGGGGTGTTATATGTTATATATGGGATGTTATATATAATATATGTGGGTCTTATATGTTATTTATGGGATGTTATATACAGTATGGTGGTGTTATATATAATATATGGGGGTGTTATATGTTATATATGGGGTATTATATATAATATATGGGGGTGTTATATACAGTATGGTGGTGTTATATATAATATATGGGGGTGTTATATACAGTATGGTGATGTTATATATAATATATGGGGGTGTTATATGTTATATATGGGGGCCCGGGCTATTGCACTATGGTGGGGCCCCATAGGTCCAGCAGGAGGTGGACCGCCAGATGTAGGTGACTCTGGGACTCCCCTCATGGGATGATCAGTGACACTAGATCTTCTTGATGATGTCTCCTGTGTGATAACCATGTAATTACAGATGTAGCAGAGTCAGAATAGAGGAGTTATCACATCTAACTAACGCGTTATGACTGTGACTGTTAACTCTGCTACATCTGTGAGGGGGACCCCAGGATACATTATATATTATGACACCCCCCTCCTGTACAATATATATCATGACACCCCCCCGTACATTATATATTATGACACCCCCCCTCCTGTACAATATATATTATGACACCCCCCTCCTGTACATTATATATTATGACACCCCCATACATATATATTATGACACCCCCTCCTGTACATTATATATTATGACACCCCTTCTGTACATTATATATTATGACACCCCCTCCTGTACATTATATATTATGACACCCCCTTCATGTAACATTATATATTATGACACCCCCATACATTATATATTATGACACCCCCTCCTGTACATTATATATTATGACACCCCCTTCTGTACATTATATATTATGACTATGACACCCCCTCCTGTACATTATATATTATGACACCCCCATACATTATATATTATGACACCCCCTCCTGTACATTATATATTATGACACCCCCTTCCTGTACATTATATATTATGACACCCCCTGTACATTATATATTATGACACCCCCTCCTGTACATTATATATTATGACACCCCCTCCTGTACATTATATATTATGACACCCCCCTCCTGTACATTATATATTATGACACCCCTCCTGTACAGTACATTATATATTATGGACACCCCCTCCTGTACATTATATATTATGACACCCCCCTCCTGTACATTATATATTATGACACCCCCCCTCCTGTACATTATATATTATATTATTATGACACCCCCTCCTGTACATTATATATATATGACACCCCCCTCCTGTTACATTATATATTATGACACCCCTCCTGTACATTATATATTATGACACCCCCCTCCTGTACATTATATATTATGACACCCCCTCCTGTACATTATATATATTATGACACCCCCCTCCTGTACATTATATATTATGACACCCCCTCCTGTACATTATATATTATGACACCCCCTCCTGTACATTTATATATTATGACACCCCCTCCTGTACATTATATATTATGACACCCCCTCCTGTACATTATATATTATTATGACACCCCCTCCTGTACATTATATATTATGACACCCCCTTCCTGTACATTATATATTATGAACACCCCCCCTCCGTACATTATATATTATGACACCCCCCTCCTGTACATTATATTATTATGATACCCCCCTCCTGTACATTATATATTATGACCCCCCTCCTGTACATATATATGACACCCCCTGTACATTATATATTATGACACCCCCCTCCTGTACATTATATATTATGACACCCCCTCCTGTACATTATATATTATGACACCCCCTCCTGTACATTATATATTATGACACCCCCTCCTGTACATTATATATTATGACACCCCCCCTCCTGTACATTATATATTATGACACCCCCCCTCCTGTACATTATATATTATGACACCCCCCTCCTGTACATTATATATTATGACACCCCTCCTCCTGTACATTATATTATTATGACACCCCCTCCTGTACATTATATATTATGACACCCCCTCCTGTACATTATATATTATGACACCCCCCTCCTGTACATTATATATTATGACACCCCCTCCTGTACATTATATTATTATGACACCCCCTACATTATATATTATGACACCCCCTCCTGTACATTATATATATATGACACCCCCCTCCTGTACATTATATATTATGACACCCCCTTCCTGTACATTATATATTATGACACCCCCCCTGTACATTATATATTTATGACACCCCCTCCTGTACATTATATATTATGACACCCCCTCCTGTACATTATATATTATGCACCCCCCTCCTACATATATATACACCCCCCCCTGTACATTATATATTATGACACCCCTCCTGTACATTATATATTATGACACCCCCCCTGTACATTATATATTATCCTGTACATTATATATTATGACACCCCCCTCCTGTACATTATATATTATGACACCCCTCCTGTACATTATATATTATGACACCCCCCTCCTGTACATTATATATTATGACACCCTCCTGT
The DNA here is from genome assembly GCA_900303285.1 of Rhinella marina. Lineage (NCBI taxonomy): Eukaryota > Metazoa > Chordata > Amphibia > Anura > Bufonidae > Rhinella > Rhinella marina. The sequence goes on from ONZH01004338.1 coordinate 3,328, forward strand.
ACATTATATATTATGACACCCCCCTCCTGTACATATATTCATGTACATTATATATTATGACACCCGTATGACACCCCTCCTATGTAACATTATATATTATGACACCCCCTCCTGTACATTATATATTATGACACCCCCCCTCCTGTACATTATATATTATGACACCCCCCTCCTGTACATTATATATTATGAACACCCCCCTCTGTACATTATATATTTATGACACCCCCTTGTACATTATATATTATTACATTATATATTATGACACCCCCTCCTGTACATTATATATTATGACACCCCCCTCCTGTACATTATATATTATGACACCCCCCCTCCTGTACATTATATATTATGACACCCCCCCTCCTGTACATTATATAATATGACACCCCTCTTCCCCTGAGATGCAGAAGTCACTTTGAGTGTCAGGACAGAGAAGTTTCTGGTTGTCCGTCATTAGGATGGAAGGAACCTCATCAGCTGATTGCCTGATGCTTCCGGACCTGGTCCGGTGACAGTCCTGGATGGATGGAGTCCTGGCTCCGCTCAGCGCACAGAGACTTTCAATCACTTCCCATTAACAGAAAGAGAAGAGCATTTATTTAACACTTTGGCTGCTGGGAAGGAATCACTGCCAGGAAGGTGAAGTCAGAAGATTCCTGACGGAGAGAAACTTCCCACTTATAACATTAATATTATGTCCTTTAGAACAGTCCTGATTCCTGGGGACCGTATAGAGGGGTCCTGAATTCTACTTATATCAGTATTGACCAGTGTAATCCTGGAGAATGTTCTATCTATCTATCTATCTATCTATCTCTCTATTATCTATCTATCTATCTATCTATCTATCTATCTATCTATCTATCTATCTATCTATCTATCTATCTATCTATATATCTATTATCTATCTATCTATTATCTATCTATCTATCTATCTATCTATCTATCTATCTATCTTCTATCTATTATCTATCTATCTATCTATCTAATATCTATCTATGTATCTATTATCTATCTATCTATTATCTATCTATCTTCTATCTATTATCTATCCATCTATCTATCTAATGTCTTCTATCTATCTATCTATCTATCTATCTATCTATCTATCTATCTATCTATCTATCTATCTATCTATCTATCTATCTATCTATCTATCTATCTATCTATCTATCTATCTATCTCTATCTATCTCTATCTATTCTATCTATCTATCTATCTATCTATCTATCTATCTATCTATCTATCTATCTATCTATCTATCTATCTATCTATTATCTATCTATCTATCTATCTATCTATCTATCTATCTATATATCTATCTAATATCTATCTATGTATCTATTATCTATTTATCTATCTATCTATCTATATCTATCTATCTATCTATCTATCTATCTATCTTCTATTATCTATCTATTATCTATCTATTTATCTATCTATCTATTATCTATCTATCTATCTATCTATTTCTATCTATCTATATCTATCTATCTATCTATCTATCTATCTATCTATCTATCTATCTATCTATCTATCTATCTATCTATCTATCTATCTATCTATCTATCTATCTATCTATCTATCTATCTATCTATCTATCTATCTATCTATCTATCTATCTATCTATCTATCTATCTATCTATCTATCTATTATCTATCTATCTATCTATCTATTATCTATTATCTATCTATCTATTATCTATCTATCTATCTATCTATCTATCTATATCTATTATCTATCTATCTATCTATAATATCTATCTTTCTATTATCTATCTATCTATTATCTATCTATTTATCTATCTATCTTCTATCTATTATCTATCTATCTATCTATCTATCTATCTATCTATCTATCTATCTATCTATCTATCTATCTATCTATCTATCTATCTATCTATCTATCTATCTATCTATCTATCTATCTATCTATCTATCTATCTATTATCTATATCTAGTATCTATCTATCTATCTTCTATCTATTATCTATCTATCTATCTATCTAATATCTATCTATCTATTATCTATCTATCTTCTATCTATTATCTATCTATTATCTATTATCTAGTATCTATCTATCTATCTATCTTCTATCTATCTAATATCTATCTATCTATTATCTATCTATCTTCTATCTATTATCTATCTATCTTCTGTCTATTATCTATCTATCTATCTATCTTTCTATATCTATCTATCTATTATCTATCTATCTATCTATCTATCTATCTATCTATCTATCTATCTATCTCTCATATCTATCTCATCTATCTATGCATGAATATTTAGGTATATTATTTTTTATAGGAGTATATTTGCACATTTTACATAGGACTGCAGGTCAGCAAGTTATTACAGAGTAGAAACACACAAGTCAGCTCTGCTACATCTTCTATGTTTCTCCTCCACTCTACTCCTTCGGATTCTTTCTTCTTCCTCATCTTGTAGGCTCCTCAGTAACCGCAGAGTCCCCAAGTCTCTGTCACCAGTCCTTGTACAGTCCATGTGCAGGTATCAGACCCCTGAAACGCGTCAGTATGTGGCTGCCCTAAACTGGAGGTAATCTTGGCTTGCAGAGCAGACTGACGCTGTGCAGACCTCAGGAGAGGTTAATAAACCCTCACTTGTTTGGGAGCAGCACCATCTGTTCTTCAGGAGACCACCTCCAGAGTCATCTTCATTTATTAACAATATAAAACCCCTCACAAAGGACCGGCCAGGAACCGGGAGCACCTGGAATCAGTTCCCAGCCAGATCCCCAAATTCTGTAGCGATGGGAAGAAAATATTTAACAAAACCATTCGACAATTTGCAGACAAAATGAAAACCAGAAGAGTCACTTCCCCAATATAACCTGATGAAAGAGAGCGGGGAGGACCTGGAAGTCAGCGCTGTGTACATAATATGTATTGTACCGACATGTGTTACATGTATCAACAGACACATAGTATCACAATGTATCACCATCAGTCCAGGGAGGGGACTCCTGAGGGATGTGAACAGGGTTACTATTCCAGATGAACAACTGTGAGAGTCTCAAGGCCACAATGGGGGCACGTAAGGGTTGGGTGTGGAGTCCAATGGATTCCCAGGTAGAGGTCCACAGTCTCTGATTAAGGAGAGAAGTGGTGAGGAACAGAAGATGGGCTTATCACAAGGAGGACATACGTGATGTGACAGGCCAAGGAATGAGACAGGAGTCAGGACCAGGAGAAGAACCAGAAGTACCAGGTGTAGTATCAAAAGGACAAGGCAAGAACATATTCAGTAGTCAGAATCAGGAGAAGAACCACAAGTACCAGGTATAGTATCAAAAGGACAAGGCAGGAACATATTCAGTAGTCAGTATCAGGAGTACAACCACAAGTACCAGGTGTAGTATGAAAAGGACAAGGCAGGAACATAGGCAGGAAGCAGTCAGAATCAGCAGTAGAACCACAAATATAGTATTGAAAGGATATGGCAGCAGCATAGTCAGGAATCAGTGGCAAGAGTAGAATCACAATACCAGGGGTAGTATCTAAAGTGCAAGGCATTATTACCACGGGTAGAACTTCAGGTACCAGACATAGTATCCAAAGGGTATGGCAGAGGCATAGTCAGGAGTCAATACCAGGTCTAGAACCACAAGTACCAGATATATTATCCAAAAGGCACAGCAGGAACATAGTCAGGAGCCAGTTCCAGGAGCAGATCAACAAGTACCAGGTATGCAAAAGGACAGGAGGTACATAGTCAGGAGTCATAACTTGGAATAAAACCACAATTACTAGGCGTATAATCCAAAAGGAACAGAAGGAGCATTGCCAGGAGTCATTACTAGGCGTAGAACCACAGGAACCAGGCATACTATCCAATGGGACAGGCAGCAGCTCGGTCAGCAAAGAAGCAAATATCAGGATCAATAATCCAAAACGAATAACAATAGAAACATACAAAAACAGTCTGGAAGCATTGGCGGTCATCGTGTGAAAAGACAGTTTGCCTAACATCATGTCTGGGCTTAAAGGGAACCTGTCATCTCCGAAACACCCCCTGAACTACAGTAAGCGATGTATAGTGTAAGTGATGCTGAATCCGAATATGTAAGTTTTATCTTCATACTCACTTCCATTCTGACGCTGTGCTCCCACAAACCTGCAGTAAAATGCACTCACTGGACTCTTCTTTGAGTCCTCTCCATTATGTGAGTGAGCACCGGAGTCCAGTGAGTGCATTTTACTGCAGGTTTGTGGGAGCACAGCGTCAGAATGGAAGTGAGTATGAAGATAAAACTTACATAACCAGACTCTATGTCACTTACACTATACACCGCTTACTCTAGTTCAGGGGGTGTTCCGGAGATGACAGGTTCCCTTTAACAGCCGTGGGCAGAGCTGGAGGGAAGAAGCACCTGGCTATCTAGCAACTGGACATATCCAATGTCTGGAGCTGTGGTCACACAGTGGGAGGCAGTGCTGGAACCATGCAAGGTGAGTAACAGGGGCCTTCTTTTCAGGTATTTCCTAATGTATCATGTGGTGTGCTCTTTTCACCTTCCTCGAGTCCTGGTGACATGGACCAGCCTCTCACTCTCCCTTTCTTCCTGGCGGGCCTGACCGCCGGGATTTCTCTCTGTCCCTCTACACAACTTTCGCTGCCTGTTGTGACCCCTAACAGATCTCCGGACTGTTCCTGAGCTATATGAGTTACTTTGTTATAGGGCCACAAGTTTTACCATCATGTCAGTGGGACAAATGATATAAAGCTGGTTGTTAATTTGAAAATATCATGCTAGGAAATATACAGAAGTGTTTCCGTTCTGCTGCTATACCTATTCCACTTTCTTAGCTGGTTCCTTAGTGGGTTCCTGTCCTATTAATTTTTCTTAGATGGTTGTTCTTCTTCTGTTCCATTTTCTTAGATGGTTCTTCTTCTATTCTATTTTCTTAGATACTTCTGCTCCTAATTTAATTCCTTAGATGGTTCCTCTCCTATCCCATTTCCTTACCTGGTTCCTTAGTGGGTTCCTGCCCTATTATTTTTCCTTAGATGGTTCTTCTTCTTCTGTTCCATTTTTTTTAGATGGTTCTGCTCCTAATTTAATTCCTCAGATGGTTCCTCTCCTCTCCTATTTCCTTAGCTGGTTCCTTAGTGGGTTCCTGTCCTATTATTTTTCCTTAGATGGTTCTTCTTCTTCTGCTCCATTTTTAGATGGTTCTGCTCCTAATTTAATTCTTTAGATGGTTCCTCTCCTATCCCATTTCCTTGGCTGGTTCCTTAGTGGGTTCCTGTCCTATTACTTTTCCTTAGATGGTTTTTCTTCCATTCTATTTTCTTAGATACTGCTGCTCCTAATTTAATTCCTTAGATGGTTCCTCTCCTATCCCATTTCCTTAGCTGGTTCCTTAGTGGGTTCCTGTCCTATTATTTTTTCTTAGATGGTTCTTCTTCCATTCTATTTTCTTAGATACTTCTGCTCCTAATTTAATTCCTTAGATGGTTCCTCTCCTATCCCATTTCCTTAGCTGGTTCCTTAGTGGGTTCCTGTCCTATTATTTTTCCTTAGATGGTTCTTCTTCTGTTCCATTTTTTTTAGATGGTTCTGATCCTAATTTAATTCCTTAGATGGTTACACTCTTATCCCATTTCCTTAGATGGTTTCTCTTATATTCCATTCCCTTTCATGGTTCCTGTCCTATCCCATTTCCTTAACTGGTTCCTTAGTGGGTTCCTGTCCTATTATTTTTCCTTAGATGGTTCTTCTTCCATTCCATTTTCTTAGATGGTTCTGCTCCTAATTTAATCCTGTCCTATCCCACTTCCTTAGATGGTTCCTCTCCTGTCCCATTTCCTTAGATGGTTTCTCTCATATTCCGTTCCCTTTCATGGTTCCTGTCTTATTATATTTCCTCAGATGTCCCATTGGCCTACAGGGTGGCTACCAATAGCTGACTAGGCAGAGAGCTTTCGTCCTGCTGAAGAAGAGCTACTTTGTATAGTTCAAGGCAGGACACTCCCTTAAAATGGTATTCACATCTCAGAAAGAATGGGACTAAGAGGTGGGACCCATAGCTTAGGACATTTAGGACATATCCTGGCAATATCACTTTTTACTTTCTTCTCCTTCTATGACTTTGACCCCAAGGGCAAAATAAGCAAAGAAAACTACATAAGAACACGTGTTTCACAGTTTTGACACAAAAGATACAAACACCTTGAATCAAGGGAACGTTGTCAAACTGAATTTACAAAGTTTCACTCATTTGTAGTCTTGGATCCTCAGATGAATCTAAAATTATTTGTCATCCAAGGTTCACATATCATGATGACAAGGTATGAAAAGTATCACGGGAAAAAAGCAAACATTTCCAGAATTTGTCTTATTTCCAACTTTTAGATGAATGGTTTCATAAAAGGGAGGTGGAAACAGGTTGAACGGAGATTGCCATTGTCCTTGAAGCTTGTGGAGCAGTAAGTTCTGCCAGATAGGCCACAGTCGTCCTGTGATCTTTATGATGAATGGTTTCTAATTCTAATATAAATGCAACAATATCACCCGCAATGCTCCAGAGCCGGCCATTGAATTCCGGAGGTACGGCGGTGCTGGAAAGTTTATGAGCCCTTCAGACTTTTCTATATTCCTGAATAAATTTGAGCTAAGACTACATCAGATCTTCACCCAAGTCCTAAAAGTAGATAAAGATAACTAAATACAATAAATGAGTGAAAATTATTAAACTTGGTCATTTTTTTGGAATATGAAGCAATATCACATGTCTGTGAGTGGCAAAAGTATGTGAACCTTTGGGATTCACAGATAATTTTAAGGTGAAATTAGCGTCGGGTGTTTTCAATCAATCGGATGACAATAAGTGGGCGATCTGTTTTATGTACAGAACAAGAATCTATCAAAGTCTGATCTTTACAACACATCTGTGGAAGTATATTATGGTAGAAACAAAGGAGATTTCTGAGGACCTCAGAAGAAGAGGTGTTCATGCTCATCATGCTGGAAAAGGGTCATAAAATCACCTCTAAAGAGTTTGGACTCCACCAATCCACAGTCACAGATTGTGTACAAATGGAGGAAATTCGAGATATTAATATTTTCTTTCCCAGGAGTGGTTCACCAACAAGGATTACACCAAGAGCAAGGCATGTAATAGTCCACGAGGTCACAAACAGGTTTCCTCATCTATTCAGTGTCCTTAGATGTCTTTCATATTCTATTCAATTTCCTTTAGATGGTCCCTCTTCTAATCAATGTCATAAAATGGTTCCTCTCCTAATCAATTTCCTTACATGGCAGGTCTCCTGTTCTACTTCCTTAGATGGTTTCCTCTCCTATTCTATTTCCTTAAATGGTTCTCATCCTATTACATTTCCTTAGATGGCTCTTGCCTATTCCATTTCATTAGATGGTTTCTGTCCTATTCCATTTTCCCTCTTTGATATCATTAGGTGATGCCTGCTGTATTTCCCTAGATGTTTCCTGTTCTATGGTCCCTCTTGTATTCTATTTCCTTAGATGCTTCTCCTATTTTCACTTCAGAATGATTCTCTCATTTTATTTCTTTTGATGATTCTTTTCTTATTCTACTTCCTTAGATGGTTCCTCTACTATTTCCTTAAATGGTCCCCATCATATTACATTTCCTTAGATGTTCTAGCCTATTCCTTTTCATAATATGGTTTCTGTCCTATTCCATTTTTTTAGACGGTCCCCGTCCTCTTCTATATCATTAGGTGGTGCCTGCCCTATTCCATTTCCTTAGATGTTTCCTGTTCTTTTTCAATTTCATTAGATAGTTGCTTCCCTATTTTATCTCTTTACATGGTCCCTCTTTTATGCTAATTCCTTAGATGCTTTCCTCTCCTATTACACTTCAGAATGATTCTCACATTTCATTCCTTAGAACGGTTCTGACCTATTTTATTGCTTTAAATGGTTCCACCCCTATTTTATTTCCTTAGATGGTTCTTCTATTCCATTTCCTAAGATAGTTTCGATACTATTCCATTTCTTGTTCTTCTTGTAGTTCCTCTCCTATTCCATTTCCTTAGCTGTTTCCTGTTATTTTTAATTTCCTTAGATAGTTGCTGCCCTATTTTAATGTCTTTTCTCTCTCCTATTTCACTTCAGAATGATTCTCACATTTCATTTCCTTAGACAGTTCTTGTCCTATTTATCCGTTAGATAGTTCGCTCCTATTTAATTTCCTCTGGTGGTTCTTTTCCTATCTCTTTCCTTAGATGGTTTCTCTATTCCATTTTCCTAAGCTAGTTTCTATACTATTCCATTCCTTCTTATAGTTACCCTCCTACTTCATTTCCTTAGATGGTTCTTGTCTTATTTTAGGTCCTTAAATAATTTGTCTCCTATTCCATCTCCTTAGACATTACCTTAGATTTCTCTTTTCCTTTGTCATTTCCTCAGATGACCCACGTTCTGTTTCCATTTTTTAGCAGGTTTCTCTTCTATTCAGTTTCCTTAGATGGTTCCACCCCTATTTCATTTCCACTGGTGGTTCCTTTCCTATCCACTTTCCTTAGATGGTTCCTCTAATTCTATTTCCTAAGATAGTTTCTATACTATTCCATTTCTTCTCATAGTTCCTCTCCTATTTCATTTCCTTAGATGGTTCTTGTCTTTTCCTAGTTCCTTACTTTGTCTCCTTAGACATTACCTTAGATTTCTCTTTTCCTTTGTCATTTCCTCAGATGACCCACGTTCTGTTTCCATTTTTAGCAGGTTTCTCTTCTATTCAGTTTCCTTAGATGGTTCCTCTCCTTTTCAATTTCCTTAGATGGTTCTTCTCCTATTAAATTTCCTTCCTTTCTTATTCGATTTCCAGATTTTCCCAAATATAAACCACTGTATTATTTCCACTTTCCTTGCATCCTATTTATCTAATTTCTCTCCTGTGGTTTTTGTGCTGCAGCTTTCTCGTCGGTTTCTACTGACATAGCAGGTATGGCTGTCACTCTGGGACTATATCGCTCTGCGTCATTCATGCTATCACCGCCTTCAGCATTCAGCCCATGGCTTTACTTCATGAGATTTTCATTTCCTGGCTTATTACAATATCCATCCCTACATGGTATATCACGGAAGGAGTGGGGGCAGGTAAGAGGAGCTCATGTAAAGCACTTAATCCATAGCTACCCAGAATGCTCGGTGATGAAACGCTATGTATAAATCTGTGAGTGGCCCTTGTGTGGCGTTGATTAATGGTAGCACATCACCCAGCACCACAGGCTCCGGGTATAGACACAGGACGACTGCTGAGAGCTAATTGATGAAAATCCTTCAACCACCATCTAAATGTAGCTAAAAGTAACAGCAGAAAATAACTAAAGAGTAAACACAATATTTCTATAAAGGAAATTCTGTGTTGTGCCAAAGAACGCGTTCATGTATGATCATCAGAGGAGACTTCATGTATGATTATCAGAGAGGACTTCATGTATGATTATCAGAGGAGATTCTATGTATGATCATCAGAGGGGACTTCATGTATGATCATCAGAGGGGACTTCATGTATGATTATCAGAGGAGACTTCATGTATGATTATCAGAGGAGACTTCAAGTATGATCATCAGAGGGGACTTCATGTATGATTATCAGAGGGGACTTCATGTATGATTATCAGAGGGAGACTTCATGTATGATTATCAAGAGGGGACTTCATGTATGTATGATTATCAGAGGAGACTTCATGTATGATTATCAGAGGGGACTTCATGTATGATTATCAGAGGGGACTTCATGTATGATTATCATTATCAGAGGGGACTTCAATGTATGATTATCAGAGGGTGACTTCATGTATGATTATCAGAGGAGACTTCATGTATGATTATCAGAGGACACTTCATGTATGATTATCAGAGGGGACTGCATGTATGATTATCAGAGGGTGACTTCATGTATGATTATCAGAGGGTGACTTCATGTATGATTATCAGAGGGGACTTCATGTATGATTATCAGAGGGGACTTCATGTGTGATTATCAGAGGAGATTCTATGTATGATCATCAGAGGGGACTTCATGTATGATTATCAGAGGGGACTTCATGTATGATTATCAGAGGGGACTTCATGTATGATCATCAGAGGGGACTTCATGTATGATCATCAGAGGGGACTTCATGTATGATTATCAGAGGGGAATTCATGTGTGATTATCAGAGGAGACGTCATGTATGATTATCAGAGGGGAATTCATGTGTGATTATAAGAGTGGACTTCATGTATGATTATCAGAGGAGACTTCATGTATGATCATCAGAGGAGACTTCATGTGTGATTATCAGAGGGGAATTCATGTGTGATTATCAGAGGGGACTTCATGTATGATTATCAGAGGAGACTTCATGTATGATTATCAGAGGGTGACTTCATGTATAATTATCAGAGGAGACTTCATGTGTGATTATCAGAGGAGATTCTATGTATGATCATCAGAGGGGACTTCATGTATGATTATCAGAGGGGACTTCATGTATGATTATCAGAGGGGACTTCATGTATGATTATCAGAGGGGACTTCATGTATGATTATCAGAGGGGACTTCATGTATGATTATCAGAGGAGCCTTCATGTGTGATTATCAGAGGGGAATTCATGTGTGATTATCAGAGGAGACTTCATGTATGATTATCAGAGGGGACTTCATGTATGATCATCAGAGGAGACTTCATGTATGATCATCAGAGGAGACTTCAAGTATGATCATAAGAGGAGACTTCATGTATGTATGATTATCAGAGGGGACTTCATGTATGATTATCAGAGGGGACTTCATGTGTGATTATCAGAGGAGATTCTATGTATGATCATCAGAGGGGACTTCATGTATGATTATCAGAGGGGACTTCATGTATGATTATCAGAGGGACTTCATGTATGATTTATCAGAGGGACTTCATGTATGATTATCAGAGGGGACTTCATGTATGATTATCAGAGGGGACTTCATGTATGATTATCAGAGGGACTTCATGTATGATTATCAGAGGGGACTTCATGTATGATTATCAGAGGAGACTTCATGTATGATTATCAGAGGGGACTTCATGTATGATTATCAGAGGAGACTTCATGTATGATTATCAGAGGGGACTTCATGTATGATTATCAGAGGGGACTTCATGTATGATTATCAGAGGGGAGACTTCATGTATGATAATCAGAGGAGATTCATGATTATCAGAGAGACTTCATATAATCAGAGGAGACTTCATGTATGATTATCAGAGGAGACTTCATGTATGATTATCAGAGGGGACTTCATGTGTGATTATCAGAGGAGACTTCATGTATGATTATCAGAGGGGACTTCATGTATGATTATCAAGAGGAGACTTCATGTATGATTATCAGAGGGGACTTCATGTATGATTATCAGAGGGCCTTCATGTGTGATTATCAGAGGGGACTTCATGTATGATTATCAGAGGAGACTTCATGTATGATCATCAGAGGGGACTTCATGTGTGATTATCAGAGGGGACTTCATGTATGATTATCAGAGGGGACTTCATGTATGATTATCAGAGGGGACTTCATGTATGATTATTCAGAGGGTGACTTCATGTATGATTATCAGAGGGGACTTCATGTATGATTATCAGAGGAGACTTCATGTATGATTATCAGAGGGGACTTCATGTATGATTATCAGAGGTTACTTCATGTATGATTATCAGAGGGGACTTCATGTATGATTATCAGAGGGTGACTTCATGTATGATTATCAGAGGGTGACTTCATGTATGATTATCAGAGGGGACTTCATGTATGATTATCAGAGGGGACTTCATGTGTGATTATCAGAGGAGATTCTATGTATGATCATCAGAGGGGACTTCATGTATGATTATCAGAGGGGACTTCATGTATGATCATCAGAGGGGACTTCATGTATGATCATCAGAGGGGACTTCATGTATGATTATCAGAGGGGAATTCATGTGTGATTATCAGAGGAGACGTCATGTATGATTATAGAGGGGAATTCATGTGTGATTATCAGAGGGGACTTCATGTATGATTATCAGAGGGGACTTCATGTGTGATTATAAGAGGGGACTTCATGTATGATTATCAGAGGAGACTTCATGTATGATCATCAGAGGAGACTTCATGTGTGATTATCAGAGGGGAATTCATGTGTGTGATTATCAGAGGGACTTCATGTATGATTATCAGAGGAGACTTCATGTATGATTATCAGAGGGTGACTTCATGTATGATTATCAGAGGGGACTTCATGTGTGATTATCAGAGGAGATTCTATGTATGATCATCAGAGGGGACTTCATGTATGATTATCAGAGGGACTTCATGTATGATTATCAGAGGGGACTTCATGTATGATTATCAGAGGAGCCTTCATGTGTGATTATCAGAGGGGACTTCATGTATGATTATCAGAGGAGACTTCATGTATGATCAGAGGGACTTCATGTATGATCAGAGGAGACTTCATGTATGATCATCAGAGGAGACTCAAGTATGATCATAAGAGGAGACTTCAATGTATGATTATCAGAGGGGACTTCATGTATGATTATCAAGGACTTCATGTATTATCAGAGGAGATTCTATGTATGATCATCAGAGGGGGACTTCATGTATGATTATCAGAGGAGCTTCAAGTATGATTATCAGAGGGGACTTCATGTGTGATTATCAGAGGAGACTTCTATGTATGATCATCAGAGGGGACTTCATGTATGATTATCAGAGGGGACTTCATGTATGATTATCAGAGGGGACTTCATGTATGATTATCAGAGGGGACTTCATGTATGATTATCAGAGGGAGACTTCATGTATGATTATCAGAGGGACTTCATGTATGATTATCAGAGGGGGACTTCATGTATGATTATCAGAGGAGACTTCATGTATGATCATCATCAGAGGGGACTTCATGTATGATTATCAGAGGAGCCTTCATGTATGATTATCAGAGGGACTTCATGTATGATTATCAGAGGGACTTCAGAGGGGACTTCATGTATGATTATCAGAGGAGACTTCATGTATGATCATCAGAGGGGACTTCATGTATGATTATCAGAGGAGACTTCATGTATGATTATCAGAGGGGACTTCATGTATGATTATCAGAGGGGACTTCAATGTATGATTATCAGAGGGGACTTCATGTATGACATATCAGAGGAGACTTCATGTATGATATCAGAGGGGACTTCATGTATGATTATCATGAGGGGACAGAGGGACTTCATGTATGATTATCAGAGAGGAGACTTCATGTATGATTATCAGAGGGGACTTCATGTATGATGATTATGAGAGGAGACTTCATGTATGATTATCAGAGGGGGACTTCATGTATGATTATCAGAGGACTTCATGTATGATTATCAGAGGGGACTTCATGTATGATTATCAGAGGAGGACTTCATGTATGATTATCAGAGTTCATGTATGATTATCAGAGGACTTCATGTGTTCATGATTATCAGAGGGGACTTCATGTATGATTATCAGAGGAGACTTCATGTCAAGGGGACTTCATGTATGAGGGGATTATCAGAGGGGACTTCATGTATGATTTCAGAGGGGAAATTCATGTATCAGAGGAGACTTCATGTATGATTATCAGAGGGCTTCATGTATGATTATCAGAGGGACTTCATGTATGATTTATCAGAGGGGACTTGTATGATATCAGAGGGGACTTCATGTATGATTATCAGAGGAGACTTCATGTATGATTATCAGAGGGCTTCATGTACTTCATGTATGATTATCAGAGGGGACTTCATTCATGTATGATCATCAGAGGACAGAGGAGAGACTTCATGTATGATTATCAGAGGGGACTTCATGTATGATTATCAGAGGGGACTTCATGTATGATTATCAGAGGGACTTCATGCATTCATTTCATTAGTATGATTATCAGGAGGGGACTTCATGTATGATTATCAGAGG